>CAEGAG010051962.1:0-43726 GCA_903067065.1 Brachyrhaphis terrabensis
ATAATTTAAATCAGATTTATTTTCATGGTTGCACCTTTGGTTATAAAGCAATAAAATATCTAAAAGTTATATAAAGGTCTACTACATATTAGGGGGCGGAGGGGGAACTGTATAATGATTCAGAATCACAGGAATAAATCGATTTAATCCGTGGATGTTTTTTTTTTACTTTTATTGGAAAGTTTATATTGAACTATATGAGTCGCTTCATTATTCCTCCGTTAAGCGCAGAGCTTACATGCAGTCTCTTTCCAAATAAAAATGTAAATACTATTCATCATCATTATCATCATCATATAATATTGTCAGGAGGTTAAGATACTTCACGTCGTCGCGGCTCTTATTAGACACTTGAACATATCAGTCAAACCTCCTTCAAAACAAAGAAACCGAATTAAGAAAGAAAAGCAAGAACAAAACAAAACAGAAAGACTGAATATGGCTCTCTAGGAAAACCCCAATGTAAACAATACAGGCAGGGGGAAACCGAGTCTCCTACAATAACAAACGGTACAGGAATTAAGACACGTTTTATTCTTATTGTTTTCAACAATATAAGATAATATGTAATTACATTCAGAAATACGTCTCTCTCTTTCTTTCTTTTTTTTCCTTCTTCCCCTTTTCTCCTAAATCTACCAGTTCTTTCATCGAGCGCAGCGAAACCAAAGTGGTGTTGAGAACCTGACGTCTGCTTGATCAGTTGCTGTCGATTAAGTGCTTTTAAGCCTAAGATCGTGGTTCTTGAAAACTTCCCCCAAACGTTTACATTTGAGATAAAAGGAAGTGGCGAGAAAAAGCCGTTGTTGTTTTTTTTTAAATGTGTATTTTACTTGTATATAGACCAAAAGGTTTGTTATGGTGGCTGTTCTCGCAGATTCCCAGTCTTTCTTACCGCAAGTGCTTGAAGCTTCGCTCTCACCACCATGTAAATTCTCCAGAAAAAAAAAAAAGAAAAGAGAAAAAAAAGGGAAAAGTTTTTTTTTTGCTTTTTTTTTTTAAGTCCCCTGTCAGTGTCCTTTTACTTTCTTTTTTTTTTCTCTAAGAGCCGAGGTCCACGAGGTTAGAAGACATAGAGTTTAGTATAGTGTCATGGTGCACCGAGTGGTGATGGTGCACCGAGTCTGCGCCGCCGGGCACCGGTATCGCGCTCGGTCCCGGTGGGGGCGCGAGGCCGTGCAGGGACTGCAAGCCGGCGTTCGAGCCCAGGAGCAGGGCCGGGCTTGGTGACGTGTGATCCGGTGTCCCCGAAGGCGTTTTGTCGTCGTCCGAGCTCCCCAAAAGAGTTTTATTTCCGTTCATGGAGGAAGATAGTGGGTTGTGACTGTTGCTGTTGGAGTTCTCGCTGTTTTCCCTAAGAGGAGAAGGGAATTCAATGTTAATTTGGTGCAAACTCATTCAACAGGCATTTCACGACATTGACATGTAAATATAGAAAAAAAGGAAGGAAAGCTAAATTTGCAGTTCATATTTTTGTAAATTATTTGCTGAGACGTCATTTAGAAAAACACACACTATCAAAACAACTTTTCAACAGCGAGACATTTTTTCCCTTTTTAGATTTTCCAATCATGCATATCGATTAGTATATGTAATATTTAGTGGTTAAATTCTTCAAACATTGTTTCTTTTATTATTATATGACGTGAAACCTGAAAACTTTTATTAGAATTGAAATGTTCTCAGTTAACTGTTATTTTAATTGCAGAGAATGGTACAAAAAAAAGGATTTTGGGAAGTCTTCAATTTTAGACATTTAAATTATTTTTAAAAAATACATCAAGAAAATTTGTTTGTTAATGTGACGTTCAAAAAAAAAAATCTTCCATTCTAACAATGCCAGCTAATTTATTTGTGTAACGTGAACATTCAAAGGAATGATGGTTCAGTCAACTAATATTGAGCAAAGAATGGGAAGGTGTATATATTTACTTTATAACTATAATGACTATATGAGCTTAGAAAAGGTTAAAAACAGCCATACTAGACAACAGAACAGAAACTTAGGGGAAGTTTCTGTCGGAGCCAGAGTTTAAGTTTGTAAACTAGCTAGTTAGCTAGTTTAGTGACCTTAGCCCTGAACCAGTTGTTGACAATGACAGGCACTTCCTAGCTGTTGCTACCAGGTGAATAGTTCACCTGCTGCCTTTTCATAAAAAGATGTACACATTCTGTAACTATTTCAGGAACTTGTTCTGCTTTAGCCAAAGTCAAACCTCTCTGGCTCTCTGTGTGTGTAATTCCCCATTTTATTTTCTCCCCTGAAGGAGTCAGTCGGTGCCAACGAACGGCACATCTCGGCCACTGTAGTTGGGGAAAAGTTTAACATTTCACCGCAACAGAATGTATTTTTAGAAGAGTCTAATATTTCATTAGCATTTCACGCTAATTCGGAGACAGCACAAACGCTAGGTGTGCTAGTGCTGAGGTTTAAAAACTTTGTTGCAATTATAAAAACAGTTTATGCCTTCATCAGAGGCGAGTTTGTGTGTCTTGTTTCTCGTGTGTCTGCCTGCTCCTGTTTCTATACAGTTACTATCAGAGATATTATTTGAAGTCTGCACAATGCAAGTTAAGGAAAATTGCTACAACAGTTGGTTTTGTTAGTGCAGACGCACGATAGCGATTGATTTATGGCGTATTTACAACTGCTCTTTTGTTGGAAAGGCCGAGAGACCACGTTTTAACGCAGCAACCAGCAATCCATTCGCGCATACCTGATCATTAAAGAAATAATAAGACTCTCGCTTGGCTGCAGCGCCGCAGCACAGACTTAAAAAACAATGACAGGCGGCCATAAATCCCGACCTTTTCCAAAAGTCATTAGAGCTTATTAGCCAAATCAATCGCTGTGTCGAAACATTTGTAATTTAGGGTTACAGGTGGCAGAGTTTATATATGTGAGCGCCGAGCCTTTTCTCTGCACGAGCACATGATTTACGTGGAGCTTTCAGCCCGAATTAGTGGCCAGAGGCTGAAAGAAGACACCAGCTGGGGCGCACACCTCTCTGCAGCGCCTGCGTGTGTAATTCTCCCCCACCAAAAAAAAAAACCCTTCAAATGTAGCCTACACGCTAAATGAAAGCATAAAAGATAAAAAATAAAACATTTTAAAAAAAGCATCTTCCTATATGCTTCTGCTCACTTCAGGGTTGTTTGGGTTAACAAGATATTTGCGTGTGTATGTGTGTGGGTGTGTGTGTGTTTTAGCTTTTTTTTTTTCTGATGTTGATATGAAAGTAAAACCTCCGGTGAAAATAAGTGTAATTACCACGGCATAAAAGGAGAGGTAAACGCACGCTTTTATGTCCTTGTAATTTGCCTAACAGCAAACCTTTTAATTTCCTGCTTTCCAAACTTTTGCACTCATGCTCCAACACTTTTCACAGACGCCCAAAACAAGAAGCAGAACTAACCTGGAGCTGGAGTGGACTGTTTTAATACGATTTAATTTCATAAATAAATAAATAAATGAATGAATGAGGTCAAAGAGACAGAGTAAACAACAAGAGACGGGAGGTTTTGGACATATTTTCAGATGTAGGTCAGCGCGTCAAAGTGCTTGTGACTCAGCAACATGTTGTTTTAACATGACTCTGCTTTTTTTATTATTATTATTATTTTATCCCCTTTTCCACCATGTTCACAGTTTTATCTGGGGAAGCCCCTACCTCTCCTTCGCCTCCGCCGCCCGGTCTCTCTGCCGCCGGTTCTTGAACCAGTTGCTGACCTGCGTGGTGGTGAGTCCCGTGGCCTCGGCCAGCTCCCTCTTTTCCCGCGGGGACGGGTACGGGTTGTGGGTGTACCACTCCCGCAGCACGCTCCGGCTCTTCTCCTTGAAGCAGTAGCTCGTCTCCTCTCCGTCCCAGATGGAGCGGGGCAGCGGGAACTTCCTCCGGACGCGGTACTTCCCCACGGCCCCTAGCGGGCGGCCCCGCAGCTTCTCCGCCTCGATGTAGTGCGCCTTGAGCCACAGCTGCTGCAGCTTCGGGTGGTTGTGCGGCGAGAACTGGTGACTCTCCAGGATCTTGTAGAGCTCTCGGAAGTTGCCCCGGTGGAAGGCGACCACGGCTTTCGCCTTGAGGACGCTCTCGTTCTTGTGGAGGTGCTCGCAGGCCGGCAGGGACCAGAGGAAGCGCCCCAGCCGCTCGATGTTCCCCCCTTGCTGGAGGACCTCGCAGACACACGCGACCTGCTCCTGCGTGAAACCAAACGTCGGGAGCATGGACATGGCGACAGCCGCAGACCAGCGCAGATTGGATTGTGCCTCACTTCCACGTCTCTTGTCTCAGTCTCTCATTAAAGCGACACGCAGTAAGTCCATAAGAGTCAGGAAAAAAAACAAAACCAAAAAAAAAACCAAAAAAAAAAAAAAAAAAAAAAAAAAAACCTGTGTCCCAGAAGAGCAACCTGTACGACTCAAGGGTTAGGGGGAATATCCAGCTTCAGTGCCCACTGAGCCATGCAGATCCCCAGGCGACAGTTCCTCGTGAAAGTTGCGGCGAAATACAGAGAGAAAGAGAGAGAGAGAGAAATGTGGAACTCCTTCCTCCGTCCGCCTACACCTTTTCTGCGCCGTTTCTACATAAACTACTCCCGGAGAGCAGACTCGCTGGCTCGTTTTAATAATATTATTCTAAGCTGGCAAGACAAGCGATTATATGAACTCTGATTGGTCGGTTATCTGACCCGGGGATGGCGAGGATAAGACAATAGCCTCAGTCAAATTATTTGCCATGGTTACGCTGTCACTCAGCGAAACCCGATACCCTTTGAGGTGGCTCCTTGGCAAAGTCGAGCCGATTGTTCTCTGCGTGTCCAGCCCGCCCTCCCAATAGACATATTGCTCAGATTTTTTTCTCTCCCCCCTCCCCCCTCCCACACCCCCCCCTCCACTCCCTCTCTTAAACACTTTTATTACTCTCCTCTTCTTCTTTTTTCTTATTTTTTTTTTTTTTCTTGACGGACACGCCGGGCAGCCAAAGAGCGCGCAGCAGTGAGGAGGTGCGGGGCCGGAGGGCAGAAGGAGAGCCACGCTGTTCTCGCGGCTGGAGGGAGGATGGCGCCAGAGCGCGCAGGGCAGAGATCAGCGCGCAGGAGCGGCGCGTCTTCTGCGCGCCTGGAAGCAAACGATCCAGAGACATGACACTCTGAGATAAAAAAAAAACAAAACAAAACAAAAACACATAAAGTTGGTTCCCTTTGCTGATTTGAAGCGAAAACTCTGCACGTTTTAAATGTCGACAAGCAAAAACAAAATCAACACGTCTAACAATAACTAAAACATTACAGCAACAACAACAAGAATACTAAAAATCTTCATGAATATCAAAAGATGAATGGTATTCAGAAGGAAGATTATTTTCTCCAGGAAGTCAGACATGGATATTTTTGGTAGAAGCAATTGGTTGGAAAGTCTCAAACTCAGTAAGGCTCCCTGGTTTAAAGTCAAAAGAAATGCTGCACGTAAAAAGTGCTTGGGGAGGGAAATAAATATTCATATTTCCCTTGAATAAATATGTCTACCTATACAGATTTAGCTTTTATGTTTTTATTCTTAGGCCTCTTGTTTAAAAAGATGTCCTATGTTTTTCTTTTTTCTTTTTTTAAGGGAGGGGGTATTACATTAAACCTATTTTAATATTTGATTCATTTGGGGAGAAAACAAATACAATCTAAACGTGATTTTTTTTATAAACCTGATAGCGTTTTTCCCCCTTTTTTTTGCATAAAGTTTGTGGTTGTCCCGTTTCTAAGTCTTGTCAAAGCTATTTTTGTACGATACGACAGCACAGAAGATGGATATTTAAATTAGAGGTGAGGCAGGGAGTGAGCATGAACAATCTGGAGGTGTTGCAGCCGCCGGTTCTGATGGAGAAAGCAGCTCCGCTCTGCAAACCCAGAACCGAGGAAGCCAGGAGGAGAATCTGAGAAAAGCCGAGAGGAGGAAGAAAAGAAAGAAAGAAAGAAAAGAAAAAAGGGGGCATCAGTTACTAGTGAGAGAAGATTTGTTTTTGCTCGAAAGACGTGAGATTACAGGAAGTCAGAGCGGACCACAGGAGGGACTGCAGGGTAAGATCTCAGTTCTTCTCCAATAGAGTTATTATTAATACAAATACCACTCCTAAAACTACTCGTGTTAATAATAACTATTATGATAATGGCAATAAATAACAATGAAAGAGCTTGTAAGTTGAATCTAGAGAGAGCAGGTTGACTTTGGTGTAAATAAATGATCAAAAAAGAGAGAGCGGAAAAAAACCTGCTTACTGTGAAAAGTCTGACTGACTCAGTGGCTTATTTTAGGCTTTAGTCTCACGCGTGTCACGCAGGCGGACGTTCAGGCGTGTTGCTGACGGCGGGGGCCAAAGACTTGACCAGCTGCTAGATTTCTATCGTCTCACCGTGGGACCTCTTTATTAGAGATACTATTGTCAGCAACACCGGCGAACGGTATCACGTCACTCCTCACAATTGCTCCAAACCACACGCACACGCACACACACGCACGCTGACACACACACACACACTCTTTCCTCTGCTTTTTGTTGCTCTTGATGGCCTAATGGCACTGAATTAATAGCTCTCCTTATAAACTGGGCCGCTGAACATATCTAGCTACCAAATCGTATTATTTTTCATTAAAAAAACAAATAAATAAAAAAAAGAAGTTTGGTGCTTGGAATAAAAACAAAACTATCAAATGTTCACATTAAATATTAAGCTCTCAGAAGAAACCTTCAAAATTACCGATTGAACAACTTATGTTGTGTTCAATGTAATAAATCAATGCAATATGTAAATATATTTCATTTTTTGCTGTTGTTTGTTTTTGTCTTTTCAATGCTCACACGAGCCAATGGGACGCTGCGTTTCATCTGAGCCGCAGCTGCTTAAAAAGAAATTATTAGCGCAATTACGACGCGCGTTTATTACCTGTGACGAAGAGCGCTGAAAGGAGAGCCTGGTCTCTGCTTCCGCAGCCGCTCTTCTCCCTCTGTTTAATAAATTGACTTGGGTTTCGCCTGAAGCGCACTTCTCGGGGTATTACGGAATTAGGCTGATTAATGGGAATCGCCAAGGGACCCGCGCGTCGCGTGGAAAAAAGATAGTGGGGGGGCTGGGAAAAAAAATATCATGAAAATGACTTTAATTTCTAAGTAAATACATACATAAATAGATAAATGGTCTTCAATAAAAATTAAAGTTTTAATTCTGAAATATTATTATTATTATTATTATTATTATTATTATTATTATTTCAAGCGGTGTAAGAGGACCCTGAATCGATCCGAACACTGTTTTGACAGACAGGAAATTTTAAACTGATTGCAGATACAAAAAAAAAAAAAAAAAGATCATCCCCGCACATTTAACCCAAACGCCGCTCTGACACACCAAGGGCTCTGTCGGTGGTGAAAGAGGTGCTGAAGTTACTCTTGGAAGAGCGCTGTATGGAGAGCTGTTCAAGTGCATGTAACAATTAAGCACATTGAAATGATTAATACGGTGTATTTGTATTATTATTATTATTATTACTTTACTTATTTGCATGGTTATTCGCTCAAAACTCTCCTTGTGCGCCTTTGTTTACAACTGAAGGAAATGAGTCTGAGAAATTGTATTTAAATTTGTCAAATTATTTATTGATGTTTTGCCTCTTCTTCAGCTGATGTGTCATTCATTCATTCATTCATTCATTCATTCATTCATGGATGATGTTGAAAACAATGCCCAGGTCCTGTTTTAGCACCTGCTGAGGTTTGCGTTGTTGTTATTTTTGGTGTTTTCCATTGTTACTTATGATAAATAATTGTTGTTTTTCTCTCCAACCAACTTTCTTTGTCCTGCAGAATGCTTAAATTGTTGTACAGGTTACAACACAAAGTTTGGTTTCGACTGATTTCTTGTTTTTTTTCTCAGATCTTTTGTGAACTGATAAGTTCTCTCTGAACCACAGTGAATCTGACAGAGAAAAAGAAAAGGCTAATGGTGAGGCAATTGCACTATAGCATAAAGAGAAATGTCAGATATCAAACGATATAAATATAAAGTGTCTTCATTGTGTTGGTTTGTTCACAATCAGCAGTGGGTGTGAGCGGGCCAGCAGGGACCGGGGTCCCATGTCTGTCCCCTGACAGTGTTTGTAAACCCCTTGTTTCCACAGATCAGTCTGATCAGAGGGCTCCGGCTCTGAAACGGTAACTATTCCAGCCGCTGATGAATGAAGCTCACGTTTCCCCTAATAGCCAGCCCTTTATTTTCACAACCTCCCACCGCTCACTTCAGCCACTCTGGACCACGTCCTCCAACTAATTGAGCTGATTATTGCAAGATGTGCATGTTTTGTTGTGCACGGGTGTGTGTGTGTTGCACATAGACCAAGTGTTGATTTAAGTCCTTCAGGACTCTGGTTTGAACTTTATTCTATAAAACTATCGCAACTCCCCGTTAAAATGATGATCATAAACCTTTAAGGGAGGCAGACATGACAGAGAGAGACTAGCAAATCTGAAATCTTTGTGTTGATCCTGGTTTGGGTGGTTATCAATGAGGATCTATTCAGTAATTGTCTGTTTACATCTATCTTGTTACCCCAGAGGCCAGGTAAAGATTTCAGTAAACCATGCAGCTAAGCAAGCATGAAGGGGCAGCGGACAGGGGGTAGGTAGGTGTGCCTGTGTGAGGGTTTGTTTCACGAAGGTTCTGACCAGACAGCAGGTTCATCAGATTGGGGGATTCGGATTCCAGCTCCACTCTAAAATATACAGCCTCACCATTTAAAGGCAGTTAAAAGGTGAGAAAAGATCACATTCACCTGATGAGGATGATATAACAAACACGGCCACATTAAGCAGGGCTGCATCCAAGGGTCAGGGGACATGAAGAGGGCAAGTCCAGGAAAAGGGGAATGTAAACGTGTCCAGCTAGCATGAGGTCTTCAAAACTTCATGTACAGTTTAGCAAAACCCGTTGGAAAAGTTGAACACAACAACTTTATGTTGAAAAGGGCTCCTTCATGCCTTTTCTTATTTCCTTGTATTTGCTACATAAAGCATAAACATGTTAGTTTCACATTTCTACTCTTCTTAAAGAGTGAAGCCACCAATGACGGGACAAAACTTCAGGAGCTTATCTGGCCCTGGATCCACCCACAGTGTGGATGAAATCTTAAATATTTTCATTTGTTTCCCAAATTTATGAATATTTCTGAAAAAAAAAACAACAACAACAACAATAACCCTTTTATTGTATTAGTTTCCATAAATGTAGGATGACATTATTCTTCCAAATTTAAGTTTGTCTTGAAATCTGGACTATGTTTATTTCATCCATGTGTTGCTGAAGGTGGTGACCATGTCAGGTTTTTGCACACCAATAAATTCAACCACAATAATGTCAAAGTAGCTGGTTTTCTAAAAGCATGATATGGCTCTTCACCCTGGGCGTCACTGTGTTAGTGGTGGCAGAAGTGCATAAGAAGTTTGTGTCTAAACTGATGCTAAATTAAAGTGCTATTTTAACTTCTTTTTTTTAAGGAATGTGGACTGCATTTGATCGGCTCTGGTTGAAATTCAAAAAAATCTAAAAACGCATTTCTTTTTGGCATCAAGATAACCTTAGATTAGCAAAAAGGCTAAAAAAAATGCAATGCTTGGATGAATCAGATGTGGACTGAAAGACTCTTTAAGAATCGTCATGAATAGATTTCTACATATAACGCCATAGAAAAAAGGTAATGTTTTGTTTTGAGGCTGGAAATAATTTCAAATTGAAAATCGTTTCTTTGGAAAGTTTCAAAGTCAGAAGGCCTAAAACGATTATCCATGTCCACAAAATAACATCTCACTTGTCAACATCAGCACTTCAGACATGTACAAGTTACTGAAAGTGACTATTTGTGCAGATCTGAAAGACAAAATGACAAAAATAAACATACATATTACTAACCTTTAAACAAAAGCATCACCTAGTGATATGTACTCCTAGATGATACTAACAATCCAATCTTGTATTTTATTTTACGAAAAAAAATAAGAATGAACTGAAATGAACAAAGAGCTATTTAAACAGCCAAACAGTACCAGACAAGTAATAATAATAATGAAAAAAACCTACATAGTGGACGCTAATTAAAATCAGAGAGTGAAATCCCATGAGAGGTTTGTCAAGCAGCAGCCAAAAAACCGTCACCATCCCACTCACCCCACTCACCCCACCGTGGAGGTGTGGACAAAACTCCCATGCCAAATGCAGATGGCCTGAACACAGCAGCAAAACAGCAACAAGTGTCTGTTTTTCTAGCAGGCTGGCCATCATGGCTGATGAGTAGCTGTGTCTGTTTACAGGGAGCGGGGTTGGGAGGGTGGGGTGCTGCTGGGTGGTGAGTGAGAGCAAAAGAGAGAGCGTGGCGCTTTCGCTGCTGCCCTTAATTTATTCGATCAATCACTCCATTTGATTCTTGTTTATTTTCAGGAGTTGCACGGTCATTTCAGCTGCACACTGAGCTCTTTATGGACTGGCCAAGGCGTTTTCCCCCCCTCCACCGCCGGGACTGTATAGCATGCATTAGGCCGTAATTTGAAAGGAAGAGTGGTTCCAGCACTTCTCAGGTATTTCACGGTTCCTAACCTTTATGGTGGAACGGCCAGAGTCCTGTCTCTCGTCAAGCTGGCAACGTGCAGACGTGTAGGGCTTCAGTCCCACTCTGATTTATATCAACGCCACGGGTTTCCCATTAATGACTTCAAACACACATCGGTGTGGAATTACAAAATCCATAATTTGGTGAGTGGAATCTAGACAAAAGCAGGGATATTTAATGTGATTTTTTTGGTAGAAGGCCTAAAATTACAGCTATTGTGAATTCACCAACTGATTTTTTTATTTTTTATTTTTTTTTGCATGTCTTTTTTCTAAATATTGTATAGATACACTTGTTATAGATTGCAAAGCAGTTATTGTAAATCAGAATGCTCTGACCTGCCAAGGGTAGCCGGAGGTTAGCTTGCTTTTGCTAATGTTGTTATGGTACGCAAGTAAGAAACCGCCTTGGGACCAATATCCAGGATCAGATAAACTTTGGCCTGCTCTGCATCAAAGTGGCACAAAGACAGGGCTGTATAATTGGATTGGGATTACCAGTTTACATTTTAAACAGTGAACAGATTGAAGACTCAAAATTTGAGGCTTCTATGTTTTTTTTTCTTCAGGATGTATAAACCCAAACATGGGAGAAGAACTTTGGAAACTTGAATCCTATTGATCTCAGAATAGTTTGTTTTTACTCGCAGCTCAGACCGTCTGCTCGTACTGTCCTGCAACATTCTTTAATTTGGTTTTTATCTTATGCAGCAGCCCGCTGGACGATGTGCGGCTGGACATTTTTTTCATTTTTTTATTAAAAAGTGACTGCAGTAATTAGCAACGTGCTAATGCTTGAATTTGTATCCATTCCTGTGTGCAAGCTTTTTACAACCCTTTGTGGTTTCACATGAAATACAAGACTTGACCCAGTGTCAGTGGCCAGATGGGCAGTAAATGCCTCTCCGATAGAGTCAGTGGTTTTGCTGATACTGTAAAAGAGAGACAGCCTTATGATACATCAGAAGATGGTGTTTCAAGAGCAAGACGATGATGGGCTTTGGTGAGGCAGATGTTCTGGTTTGGAGAGATTTTTTTTGATGTTCTCTGTGGTCTAGAGAGAATACAGAAGCAGCATTGACCACTTTAGCATCGCTGCTGACATTAACAAACTGAAAATGATGCAAAGCGATCCAAAAGAAATATCACGAAACGGCATCACAGATCAGGCTGGATATGTTTTCTAACCGTAAAAGGTCGAACAACAGGATGAGCTTTTGTTTTTTCAGCAAGTAATGAGCTAATTTGTTATTTAGCTATACCGAAATCTAAAGGTTTGCAGTGTTGCTTAAAGGCTGTGGTTTTTAAAACTGGTCAGAAGTACGTCAGATAGTGATCTGAGTGGGACTCAGTGGAAATGGAGGCATAAGGTGAATGCAACCCAGTTCCCAAACACCTGAGGAGCCACCCAGCCTCATCGATCGCTGAGAACTCTGAGAAGAAACTTAAGCAGAAGTCCATGGCTCCTTATGCCGTTATCCATCGACCTCTGATCTGTCCAAACAAGCTTTATTGTCATATTTCCAATTTTGAAACGCAGTGGGACCGGTATGCTGCCATGCTAACCATAGATATTGTTGAATTTGGTCTTTTACAACTTGAAACTTAAATGGTTTATCTTTTTGCTAGAATGGGCGTTCTGCTGACCTGCAGAGAGTTACTGTATGTCAACCATGCCTAGTTGGTGTATGGTGTGCTTGCTCTATCGCTATGCTATGCAATGCCTCAAAAAAGTTGTCATCTAAATAAATCAAACCCACAATTCAATTGCATCTTTCAACGTATTAAGTAGAGTCAAATGAGAAGAAAGTCTTAAATCTCTTTTCTTTGTTTTAAACATAACTCAAAGACGGACAAAGTTCAATTCCTGCTGTTTCAAAGTGTCTGACAGTAAAATTGTTCTTCAAAAACTTTAGTACTTGTTCAAAAATGTTTGAGGACTGCAATTTTGAAGGCTTCTGCTGACTTGGTGTATATAAGTGATTAGCTGCAACCAAGAGACTCATTGCACAAAAACTGGTCATATTTTTAATTTTGGACAACATTAAGAGATCCAACAGTTTAAATGTTCCTGTTTAAAATTGCGGCGTCATAAATGAAAGGCTATCTGTAGTTGTTTCGAAAACAACAAACCAAATTTTTGTTCCAGTCTGTGGACCTCATCTGCTCTGCTGTAATGATAAACTGATTGAAAGATTTTTTTTTTAAAACTTGGAAGTTGCTTCTTTGAAATTTCCAGATTTTTCCACTTGGCACCAAGTTTCGCACCGATGAGTTCATCAATCTCTTGCTGCTTTTCATTTTCACTGCAGAGAGTCACTGTATGAAAGCAGGTTCAGCAGGTTTTACACAATCTATGCTTTGATATGTATCCAGAAAAATAAGTTTACAAACCATCCACTTAACACTGATAAAAGGTAAAATGAAATAAAACAAGTCCTTAGATTCTTATTTCTGTTTTAGCCTGATTTATGCTTTCCAGGAAAGTCAACTTTTCTCTGTAAAATAACACTTCCCCTCATGTCACCGGATGATTATCTGTTTCTTCTTTAAAATTCTTATTTTGGATCAAAGTTCATATTTTCATACATGCAGAGCAACAATGACTGGAAATCTCCAGGCCTCTTTTTTTTTTTTTTACTGTGAAGCCTTTTAGAAAACTCACTAATAACGTACTGCCTCTAACAGACTTCTGTAACATTAAAGGAAATCATCCATCAAACCTTTTGCTGTGTTAAGCTCAGTCTTGGACATAAAAAGAGACACTTTGAAGATGAAGGCGAGTGTTTACTTTGTGAATTCAAGTGTGACCCCGGGCATTTTTTTTTATTTTTTATGTGGAAGCATTGTATTTCATAATGGCTTTTTAATTCCGCCTGCAGGATATCTTAAATGCCTGCAAACCGCCACACACTTTGTTCAGGAGACTTAACAAACCGTGCTGAGCAAGTTGCAGCCACAGAAATGTGAAAGAGAAGTTTGGGAAATAGGTCCGAGAGCTACCTCTGTGCATGTTATACAGATCTTTTCAAGTTGAATCTCCAAGGTTAAAGTTACACTAGTATGAACATGTTAGTTACATCCCTCTGTATATTAAACATTGTCCCAAAATTCTGAATGGTTTGAAAAAAAAGCATTTATTTATTCCAAAAGTAATGAAACAACACGAGGCACAAATTAACCGTTTAAGTTCATTCAATAGAGTGGTTAACTGATTTTTAGTTTCTTTTGCCATCTGGAATAACATAGCTCAACCATATCCTCAAGATCTACACACTTAAAAAAACAAAAAAAAAAACAGAAAATGACCTGTGATTCTTGGAAAAATTCAAGGCAAAAAATGAAGAAATATGTCGTGTAAACTTAGGTTTCTTTAATCTTGTGGATGACAGAATAAACGATAAACTATGGAGCTTTAAACCTTTTCTTTTTCCCACCATATGCTCTGTTTTCTGTTTCCATATAAATGTTCGCACCTGGGAAATAATAAAAGCAAAACTGATTGTTTTATAGACTTTGTGAGAGCCTCTGAGGGCACAGTGCAGGTGTTTTTGTGGCTTTTGACCGAAAATGTTTGGTGAAATAACAGGACATGAGCAGGATAGCGATGATTTTAATGGACCTCATAGACTCATAGATTAGGGTGATAATTGCTGGGTCTGTGGAAACCTCACAGAGATTTCTGATGTCAGACCCTCGGCCCGATTTATCATTGAACAGGTTTTGCGAACGAAAGAGGACTTTCCTAGATTTGTCGATTACTTTCTTCCCCTTTAAATGAGTGAAAAACTGAGGTGGTACAAGGGAAAGAAGAATATAGCGAAACTGCAAAAGTAATTACTTTAAAACATAAAGCAGATTATTTCTACCACTAACTTAAAGAACCAGTTCCTTTTTATGCCTGTTTGTGTAAATCTGTCCTAAAAGGTGGAGTTACAGCTAAGCTGCAGGTTTTATTGCAGCTGTTTTTCTGTGAACAGTAGCGAAGTGGAAGGACAGAAACACATGGGCTCCACATGTTTCACACGTTCAGATCTGAAAACGCTGGACCCCTTTACTCTGATGCCTCTAAATAATTTTCAGTAGCAATTAATTTGCAGTCCACAAATTGCTACGGTAACATGATGCTATTCAGAGTTTGGTAGCAACTAGTTACATTGACTCAATTACATTTACTTGAGTAACTTTCTTGAAAAATTTTACCTTTATGAGTATTTTTACTACACTGTACTCTCTGCTTTTACTTGAGTAATTTTTTGGGATTCTCTACCCACTGTGTGTAACTTCACTGAAAGAAGAACACACGCTTTAACCAAACATTCTCCACACACAGCAAAACTTTTCCAAAACCTGCAGTGTTTGGAAAAGTTTTGCCAGCTTTATATTGAACGAAGGCCATTTGGAAAAAAACTAAATTGCCTGATTTTGTTATGTTTTGTTGCTTATATTGCCATTTTCATCCTTAACATGCCAAATTTCCACTTAACTTTATATTTTGGTCCATCTGATTATGTCATTTTAAAACATTAAATGATTGATCATTTGAAATTGGTCTCTCTAAATTCTCCCTAGGTGTGTGTGTGTGTGTGTGTGCATGGTTGTTTGTCCCATTTGTCTCTGTGTTGCCCTGCGACAGACTGGCGACCTGTCCAGGGTGACCCCGCCTCTCGCCCGGAACGTTAGCTGGAGATAGACACCAGCACCTTCTGACCCTAGTAGAGACAAGGGTGTAAAGAAAACGGATGAATGGATTGATAATTTGATCAGTTACTCAGTATTTGAATAGACTTTGTTTTTATTTTTTATTTTACCAAATCCTTTTTTACTTTTTACTCTTACTTGAGTCATTTCTTGGATGGCTACTTTTTATTTTTACTTGAGTAAAAATATGTCGCAGGAGTGCTACTCTGACTTGAATAAAATTTTTGGGTACTCTGCTCACCTCTGATGCTATTGGTCCTCGAAGAAAACACGTTGCATGCTGCAAATGACTTGGGACGACCGCCGCACCTTCCAGCAATCTAAAAACATAGACAGAGCTACTATATGCACAAAGCATATTCATGAATCAGAATGGTCTAGTCAAACTCCAGACCCAAATCTAACAACAGGTGGTCCCGCAAAGTCTACTCCAAACATCTCAGATTCTTTTTCATAAAAAAAAAAAAAAACATGTTTTGAAAAACTTATCATGCGCTACTTAGTGTTGACCTGTCACATAAAATCCCAATGAAACTTTAGAGGTTTGAACATGAGATCATGTAAAAAGTTTCAAGGACTACAAACACATGTGTGTGAGAGTGCACCCTTCAGCCAAAATATGGAGTTCTAGATGAGCTGATAATGATACAGCTCAAGCGCTCTCAAAAGTCTGGAGGTCATCTCCAGTGAAGAGAGGCCTGCTGCCGGAGGACCGGGGGGGAGAGGGGAGTTTAGGGGGTTGATGATGTGCTTCTGCACAAGCGAGAAAGGGGGGGATTACCGTCAATTGCTCCCAATTTGCAATGATACCCTCAACGGGGCCACCCACACATGTGCTGAGAGACAAGTGATAAATTGCTACATATGTCCATTCCACAGTGGCAGCTCCCGATACCGGCACACAGCTCTCAATGAGCTCCAGTTGGTGCTGCGTTAACTGAGAGGCATTGAAAATGCGAGAAGCGCCGGACAGAGCGACGGCGGCCGGAAAACAGAGAGCCCGTTTCAGGCAGGGGGCTCAAATTCTGTCAACATTTTTCGTAAACATCTGCCTCCGAATCGCCAGCTTCTCCATGGCCAACCAAAACAGCAGAACTCTGGAGACGCAGCCGTTTGATAAATCTAACCGTGTGTGTTTCGCAACATCTCCTTTTAAAATCACAAAGTGTGTCTATCGGCCCGAAACGAGTGCGCCGTGTTGCGTTTTGAAACCAGATCCTTCAGGTTGGGTCTCGTATTTGGATCAGGAGCAATTAGCTCTACGAGTATCATTCCTCTGCCTAAAGAGGCGAGCAGATGGCTAATCCAAGCCTGCTATCTAATGAGAGGAGTCATTCTAATGAGAGAGTAATTTCATAAGAGGTCTTTGTCCCCCTGAATATTCAGGCAGCACCAATGGAGGGCTATTTATCATCTGTGCAGATTGGGAAGAGTCCCTAATAAACCACACATTTGTTTCCTGTTTGTGTGTGTCAGAGGAACGGCAGAATGTGACGCATGTGGCGCTACAGTGGGCCTGTGTGTGTGTGTGGGGGGGTGTGTGTGCGTGTGGATGGAGAGGTAACATGGTTGGAGTGTGTATGGGTGGACAGCAGCTGCACCGCACTTCTCTGGTGTGTGTTGTAGACTTATAGTAGGACAAATAGACGAGGCATTAGTGTAGAATTTACACCTCAGGGGTCAGGGCAGCAAAAAGCAGCGCATGCATTCGCAAGTGCAGCTGCAGGGTCAAAACGTGCGTCCACATACTCTCACAAACCGACGCAGGACTTTTAGTGCTTTCTGTAAGTCCCGTTTGCTTTATTTTCCTGGCAAAAAAAAAAGAAGACATGATGACCCTAAAATAACATGTGGCTGTAAAAACTCAGGCCTGCTCCTTTTGCACCACATGGAGACATCAACCTGTGAAAAGACATTTTATTTACAGCATGGACAGAGGAAAAAAAAGTGAAGGCAGGATCTTCTTTTAGCCAACTTTAAAGCACGGGGCTGTTTATCAGGATGGCTCTCAGCTTCTTCTTCTTTTTCTTTTTTTTTTGTTTCCTTCAAGCCGCATAAAGCCGGATGCTGTGCCTCTAACTTGGGAAAGAAATGAAAATGACACACGCTGACTTACAGACTGCTGCAGATCCATAGGCTCAGCTTTGTGCCGGCGTCCACAGAGGGGGCAAGAAAGCGAGAGGGGAAGGGCGGGGGGGTTGTCGGACCCCGAATCGTATTTACATCAGGCTGTGTAATGTTATCAATAAAAGCCAGGCGGACAGCAGCTCGCTGTAACTCACAACATGCAGGGAGCAGAGCAGCTGCTTGGCGCTTCAGCTTCCTCTGAAGCTCCACTGGAGATGAACAGGAGAGCTGCTACAAGGAACATAAAAACATCAAGGAAGGCAACTGCAGATGCTTACTTATTTGATACTTTCAAATAAAAAAATTTAAAAAAAATGAAAGAAGGATTCTGCAGCATTATCAGGCTTTACATTTTAGATGATGCAGTCCAAACTGTAAAAGCAGTTCCAATAGGATCTTTGATTTTTATTGATAACTCTGTTAGTTTTCCAAGTAAAAGCCTCATTGAGACTAAAATATATATTTTCAAAAGAAACCTGATCACAAAAACAAGACATGAATTTGAGACCAAAATTATTCATAGATTTAGATTTAAAATAATTTTTATTTTCATTTTATTTCAAAGAATTTTGTTTGTCGCAATGAGACAGAGAGCTCTCGAAAGACAATTAAGCAGTGGAAGGTGAGTTTAAATTGTGAGAGAAACAAAAATCTCTCAGTTCATATTTACTTTATAAAAAAATGGTGAGTTGAAACTTTTTGCGCCTTTCTCAATAATCAGTGGAAGGATGTTTAAAACCGTCTGATTACTGCTGAGCAGTTTTTGACAACTTATCCTTAATGATGAGCTCCAGGTCTTTGAGTTTGACACACCTCCTTCCCATCACCATAATCTTTAGCTGCCTACACAAATTCTCCATCACATTCAGATAAAAAAAAAAAGACGTGACTTTAAATGATTACTTTTAACCTAAACAACCAGTGATAAAAATAGGATTAAATGTAAATATAAATCACATAAAGTTAGGTCAATTAGTTATGTGCTGATTTAATTTTTCTGATTTTATTGTGGTACTTTACATCTATTAAATCGTAAAGTTCTGTTCCCCAGATATTTCATGAATACATAAAAACTTACACAAATGATACACAGACGTCCATAAACATAAACTTAATGTTATAAATCAGCTTGCATTTCCATTTCTTCATATATTGCAGATCTGCTACAAGTTTGCCATCATACCTATTAACAATTTATAAAAAGTCTTAATGTTCCTTAAGTTGAAGAAGGATAATCAGTCAATTTGTTTTTTTGGTTTTTTTATACTGAGACTTTATTAAGTGAGGGAAAAAAAATCCCATGTAAGGAACTACTGGCACAATTATTAGTAAACCCAGCAAATCCATTAAAACAAATGTAAACAAAGAATATTTAAAGATTTTAGGCTTTCCACTTTTAAGTTACTCAGAAATTATAGAAACTGTTAAATGCTTATTTAAGGTTTATTTTGTTTGGGGGGGGGCTCAAGTATCCATAGCAACCATTAGACATTGTCTACATGCAGGTGAGACTAAGATAAAAAAAATTAAAAAAAAATAAAATCCAGTGGGAAACTAATAATTGATGTTTTCAAAATAACAAGCGAACACACTGTGATGGTTTGGGAATGTTGCAATGTATGAATACTCAGAAATACCTGGACATTAAATAAAAATGTGGTGGATCTCTTAGCAAAAATGGGTCATATTTAACAAGATACTTAATAAAACATCTGACAAAAGAATGACAGTAAGTCTTCTTCCATGACCGTCTCTGTCTTCAGATCAAAATCCTGTAAAATCTGTTGGAGTTGGGCAGAGAAAAGCAAACGAGAGGAGATTGTGCAAAGAGGAATGAAAGTCTGCGCCAAACTTGTGAAATGTTATAGGAGATCCAGTGTTTTCTTATTGGCAAAAGGGAGATTGTACTGCAAAGTATTTGTAGCAGGAGTGACAATAACTGTGCCATCAGTGATATATAAAGATTAAGTAGAAGCTCTGACATCGAAGGCTGGATTTCTAACTGTTTCCTTTCTCTTCCATGCTAACCAAAAGAGCATTTTTGACTTAAGGCTTTTTCTTTTTCTTTATTTTTCCCCCACAGCTTTACCAGAGGTTGCAAGAATCGCACCGGGTCAGTTTATAAATCAATTCCCTCTCGCTCTTATGGATTTCCAACCTGCTCTCTCTTCTTCATCTTCTCGTATTTTCACGAAATCAGGTGTCACGTCTCATTTTGCTGCGATGCTCCACTTAATCAGCGGCCTTCTCGGTTTCACTAAAGACGCGGGCTGACCCCGCAGGCTGACCCCACCAATCACGGATCAAAGCCGCACTGCTTTCCGCCCGGCGAGCTCAATCAGGGGACCACCCCGGAGGGCCAATCAGGTAACGTCTTGCCCTGGGCTTAGAGGAAAATCGGGTTGCTCCTGACATGCAACTGTCTGCCTTTGCTGCGGCTGTGCGCACGCTGAAGCCGAGCGCATTAGGCGAATCTGTTCAAGCGGACCCGGTGTTTGGATTCCAATTACATTTGTCATTAGTTATTTGGATTTCCCTAATAAGGGCTTTAAAAGACAACGTTATGCATGGGGGGAAAATGCCATCAGAGGTTCATAAACTCGTTTTGGAAAGTTTTGCTCGTTGCTAATACTTCAGATGAAATGACTTGGTGAGTTAGAAATGTTTTCTTACCCCTTGAACTATTCAGTTCTTTGCCTTTATTAAAAATGCAAACATCTACAGTTTTTTTTTTTTTTTTTTCCTTTTTGCTGATTTATTTTGAGAGAGCAACAAATAGCAGTCCAGAATTGGGAAAGGAAATGAAAGTAGAGATAGATTTTTTAAAAATTAATATTTTTATTTCTGACAAATAAAATTGCTAAAGGAGTACAAATACATTTGTATTTATCTAAAAGTGGAAACCTCAGGAGAAAACCTTTGCCAATTACTCTTTTAAAAATACCCCAAGCCCAGTCCAACTGGATGGAGGCCATTTGTGAACGAAAATGCTGTAGACCCTGAACACACCATCCCTGTTAGTAAACATGGTGGCCTTATGATGTGGGAATGTGTTTCTTAAGCGAGGAAACGTCAGAGTTGATGTTGAAGACGGATAGAGCCGAATTCAGGGAATTCAGGACTCCAAAAGAATATTGGTGTTAGAGCGGCCCAGTCAAAGTCCAGAACTACTGTAAATCCAATTGAAAGTCTGCAACAACACTTTCAAGCTGATGTTCACAGATTGGAGCTGTTTTGCAAAAGTGAATGAATAAAAAAAAATGTCACTCTGTAGATGGGAAAAGCCAGAGACAGTCACCAAAAACTCACAAATAAATGGATGGCAAACTTCTCAGGTTTTAAAAACAACAACAACAAAAAAAAATGGAAAATGACCTTCATATTCTCTCCACTTCTGAACGATGAGACAGTTTTTGGTCTTTCATACAGAATCCAAATAAAGTTTGAGGTCGTAGTGTGACTAAACGTGAGGAGTTCAAGGGGCGTGAGTTAGCAGAGCGCTGTGAATCCAAATATATTGCTTCAGATGAACGTTCCCAAAGAAACATTTAAAGCCGAGATTCGGTAAACATTGAGCATTAGGTGTGAGAGCATCCATACATGTAGATGTTTGTGCTGCTAAGAATGGAGGGCTTGTATCACTTGCCCCCATTTGAGGGGAAATGACATGAGATACTTAAAGACCAAAATTGCTTCACTTAGCCAAACAAGCTGGTTCTCCTAACACTCACACACTCACGCACACACTGTTGGACATGCCTACACACACACACCTACACATACATCTTAAGTTCTCTAATGGCCAATAAACTCAGGATGTTCATTCCTCCTCTCAGGCTCACAAAAACCGAACAGCGAAATTATTGAGAGAAAACGGATTCCGCTGTAGCTCTGCCTAATGACCACACACACACGCACACACACAGGCTTAGGGTCAGCGGAGGCTGAGGCAGATAGGATACACTTAATAACCCTAACATGGCTTTTATAAGCCCTTGGTTCTCCAGAAATGACTTCAGCAGGCAGAAAAGCCAGGCCCGCTTATAAAAATACTGAGCATTCTGGAGCGCGACTTTCAAGTTTTTATTTTCTGCTTTAACTGCAACTTTTAACTGAGGACACTCTCTGAGACATGTGTCTACCAAACATTACTAGTGAGTAAGAGCACACGGATAATCAAAGTAGCATGTTGCACGGTAGGGGATAGTTCCAACAAACCAGCGATGTTCCCAAGATCCTTTGCACACAGATAGCCCGCAACTTTTGCTCCTATTCGAAGACCGATATCGCTCGAAAAGATTTACTTCCTCCGCAAACATTCCCAGCTCGCCCCGCCTGCGCGTTATTGTCCTGTCCCAGCTGCTAAATTAGCTCTCCACTTGTTTTTTTTAGCCCAGAGGCTTAAAGGTGATGTGAGACGTTCATCATCCATCATCTGCGACCGTCTCTGGGTGAGAAAGACAGACCTCTGCAGTACCTCTAATGGTTTGTTTGGGGACCAGGAGTCGTTTGCGTCAGGACCGCAGCAGCACGGCCTCTACAGTTACAGTTGAGCTCAGAAGGTGGGAGGTGGAGGGCATCAGGTTTGGGGGCCGGGAGGCGCTCTCGGAGAAGCAGATTTCACAGTATTGCCTTACCATCAGTAAATCTGGGTGCATGCTATAGTGCTGACATAAATTAGCCTGCGCGCTCAGTGCAGCCATCTAAAACCCTTACTACTACTTTCACCTTTTCTTAAACTCGCACACGCACAGCTGCCCCCTTATTCAGCCCTGCCCGGCGCCTCGCAGCAACCGTCTGATCAGAATCACAAACTTTGACGTACTTTACTGAGATTTTATGCTACAGACCGACAGGATCGTGAAGGGGAAGGGAAATCGTGTGGTTTTTAAGACTTTTCTGTAAATGAGAATCTGAAAAGTGTGGCACACATGTGAATGTGCCTCCCTGAGTGAATGCCACCTTTACAAGTACAGCTACAGCTACAAATGATCCCAGCTTCTGACATCTAGAAGCTGAAATATTAGCCAATATTTTATTGCTAAGTAGCTCCAGCTCGAAAAAATTGGACGGAAAACATCTGTGGAACCTGCACTTTCTGTCTCAGTTGTGTTTTGTTGCAGGCATTTGATTTGGTCATTCTAACACAGTACAGCACATCCAGCCTTTGTAGCTCAGGCTGTAAGTTTAGAGTCGTCCTCCTGCAGTCTTTTGCAGCCTCCAGCGTAGCATCCCTGCAGCACGGCTTGAATCGGTTCAACCCTACTCGTCGCAGTTCGGGTATTTTCCATTACAATTGAGTAACAGCTCTAGTGGCTGGAGTTTTCATGTGGTGGGCTGCCCCGAAGTTTGAAAAGTAACCCAATGTGAGCTGCACGCAACACAAACAACGCAACAGTGGAGGACACGGGAGATGTGGTAAACAATCTGCTCATGCTGTGGCTTTTTGTCCCACAAGAAGAAGACAAAATGGCTGTGGACAAAGAAGTAGAGGAGTGTGTGGGAGTCACTCTTGTGACTCTGACCCCTGACCAATCAGTGGCCAACGGCCTTCTGACTTCACCTTTTCAGCTTGACTCGACCCTAGCAAAGTAGGTTTTAAAAAGAGTAGATGGTGCAACGCGACTTGTGGAAAACGCCAAAAGTTCGGTTTCGGCCATCAAGACCAGAGAAAATTCTTCTACTTTTGCTATGTGACCTAAATGGCTTGTTGGAAACTGTAAATAAGGCTGTTTTTAATAGTTTTTTTTTTTTCCAACCACAACAGTTCTTTATGGATTTAATGATGCCACTCCTTCATCAACACCCAATTTTTTAAGTGTCCCGCTGTGGCTGCTTCTATGATTTCTCATGCCAAGTTTCGGTGGACGTGTCCTGGTAGGTCGCCGTTCGTGATACACTCTTTCCATCCAAACAAACCTCTGGGGCCGTCGCAGAAAAAGCTGCATTTAAATTAAATTAGACCCAGGTGGACTTCATTTATTATTCCGATGGTCTCTGAAGGCAGTCGCTTTGGGTTTTATTTAGGTGGTTCAGACTAAAAGGGGGAGGGTGGGAAATACGTATGCACAAACAATTATTATTATTATTAGTTTTTTAAATCTCGATTGATATTCAAACTTTTTTCATTTTCTTAAATGCAACTCTTCTTTGTATTGTCGTAAAATCCCCAAGGAATTAATTAAATCTGTGGCTGGAACGCGACAAAATGTGAAACGGTTCAGACAAAATGGCATCTGCAGCTGAATTCATGCTGCCATCCGCACAGTCAGCACACCCACGGAGTTTTGAGTGATCAGTCTCTTTTTTCTGTGGTGAATATGTTTCCCCTTCAGGGTCACCGACACCACAATGCTTGTTAAACTTTATATTCTCTGGTGGGCAGGAGGAAGAAGAAAAAAAAAAAAAAGAAAGAGAAAGGACACTCATTAACTCAGTGCTCGGTGTTTTTGCGTGTATCCACATTTAATGTGCACTTTGTTGACGTCTGAGGGGGATTCGCCTGTTCCCGCTAAGTCTTCTAATTCTTTATGCACTTTGACTCGGTCTTGGAAAGAGCTGAAAGGCATGAGTTGCTCCTCACTGTCTCATAGGGTACTTTACTTTAAACTGTCCGAGAGACTGAAGACAATTACTGGAGGCAAATGAGTCAAACATGGAGAAAGATAAAATTTAATTGTAGCAACTACTCACAACGACTTTTGAGCTTATTAGTTGCCGGACAGATGTAGCTGTCAAGCTGAAATGCCACACATGCTCCCACCCAGAGTCTTTCAGTAACAGCAATCAGTTTAATTAGAAAAGAAGCTTTTATGGCCATTTATTTCCCTGCGGTGCGTGATGCAAAAAACTTCAATACATAAAATCTATGAAATGCAAGAAATGTGCATTTATTAGTTCTCTTTTTTTCAATTTAGTTTTTTTTTTTTTTGATCCAAGCTTTCTTCAGATGTCACAAATGATCCCAGAGCAATATTTTTCCGCTTTTCTTTTTTTTGTTGTTTTTTTAAGAGATTTTCCATTGGATGGTTATTGCTTTGACATGCCTTTTCAGTGGAAAATATAAAACTTAACTCAAAGGATGGAGCAGGATTGAGTCTACACGTCACAACTAAGCAAAGAAATAATTGGATCTTTAGGAACTTTTCATCACTATCTGCCATAATCAATAAGCTGAAGCAATAAAACAACCGATGATAGCTCGGTCTCAACTACAACTCACAGTATTAGACCTCCGGCCAGGTGATTTCTAAAGAGATTTCTAAAAAGCTGTCCATAAAAAGCTGAGGGACGATGTATTTATCAGGGAAAATATCAAATTTCAGCTGATTTTTCTTTTCCTATTTTCTTAAAAACAACTTTGAGATAAAAATAACCAGCTTCAAATAGCATCTAAGATTTGGCAAATCTTATTTTCTCCTATTCTTGTCACTTGTTTCATGTTGTTTACACAATAGCCTGCATACCATGTTGAGAATTATTTAGGTGAGATACCTGCACTGCCTACAATTCAGGATTTTTAGTGACCAATAAACATAGAAATGAGACAACGGTGAAGACTTCTTGATCCTACATGTAAATATTTTATATTTGTCACTCACTATTGTCCTTAAAACAACTATAAAATACATGAAAATCTAATTTTAAAATAACGCAGACTTTTTTGCACTCGACACGCCGAGTAATTTTCTTGTTTATGCAAAGGATGTGGGAGATTTCTTTTTTTATATATAGTCAGCAAGAAAAAAAGAAAAAGCTGCTACGAGCCCACTTTGACGTTTTAAAACACACACTTTTGTTGAGTCAAAGACATTTTCAGATAGCCGTGAAAGCTAATCCTGGGCACCTCAGCACATTCTGATGCTTTTTCTTTTTTTCACGGGCGATCATTTAGGTGATTTAATAAATTCCCAAGGCTCTGTGTGGAATTAGAAGAAGCTGGACTCTGGTCAGAAGAGAGCTTTTAAGGAAACCAGCAAACGCCCATGAGAGGCACAGCAGTCGATGGTAATTTGATGAACGTTTACATTTACCTGCCTCTCACCTTTTCCATATTTGCCCATGATCTAAACAGCCTTTGTTAATCGGCCCCATTTTGTTTTCATAAATACCCAGCATGCCTTTTCTTTATTTTCTTGTCATTTCTTGCACCCTTATTGTTCGGAATGAAATATTTGGTGTTGTAGTGGGGCGAGCAAGCTGTGGTTAACTTCTGTGCGTGTGTGTGTGTTTGGAGATGGTGTTGCAGATTGCCGTACGGGACGCCAGAACTAGCACTTCTGGTTGGAAAAAAGGAGTCTGAATTTTCGTCAGACGTGTTGCGCAGACAGACGAGGCGAAGGGAAGGCTTTTTGAAAGCGGATTCCAAGATCAACAGAAAACTCTCTCTGTTGACCGTGTGGTTAAAAATGGGGATGGAGGGAGAGGCTGCATCTGGCACAAGGCCTCAACTGAAGGGGAAGCAAATATCCAGAGTGGCTCAGCGAAAGCTCAAATGCTGCAGTGGCTTCTTTAGTTCTCAAAAAGCGTCCATTTTTACCAAAATAGACCGTTAGAAGACAGTTACTACATACAGCAATAAGGTGATAAAACGTGAGCAAACTCTTCATCTTTAGTTCAAGAAAAAAGGTCTTCGTTTTCCTCAATTCTTAAGGTTTTCTTAGTGGCAAATGTCTAGTGAACCATAGAGAGCTTTTATCCACAAATGGAGAAAACACAGAACAGTGGTGAGCCTTCGCTGTTGTTTTCAGCTGAGCAAAATTACTCCAACAGTGCATCAAACAATGATTTAAAGAAAATTCACCTCTGAATGGCAACAAAGAAAAACAAGCAAAGGTTTTTTTTTCAGTGGCCTCATCTAAGCCTGGACTAAAATCAAATCGAGACACTAAAAACCGACCAATGTGGCTCGATTTAAGCAAATCTGAACAGAAACAGCAATGCAAAAGACTAATCCAGGTTTGCCAAATGCTTTTGTTAGCAGTTGTTAGAGCCAAAAGTGGCACAAGCAGTCATTCAGTGGTTCACATTCCCCACCTGAAAACCGCATTTTGTGCTGACTCCAATAATCTTTGTAAGTTCCTAATATATTCTGATTATCTGAAACACTTAAAGATGAAAAACAAATCCAAAAATAGAAGCAATCTGAAAGCAAGTAATGGTTTAGCATAAATTTGGTATAAATGAGACGATTAACTGAAGGATGTTGAAGATCTCAAGTCCTATATGTCGGATATTCTTTTTAAATTTGTGAAACCAATATCTTTCAGAGACTGTTCATCTTGTGCTTTGGTTTTACGCTTTTTGTTTTTTTGGAGAGAAAACCTGTAAAAAGTCTGGCTTATTGGTGGCAAAGTGCAAATAACATTAATGAACATTAATGGTGGTGAAAAGGTTGAACAGGTGTGTCTACATGCATTTTTTTTATTTTGATTATTAAAAAAATTCACCAATGGTTCATTGTTGCTGCCTCTCTGTAGGAGGTGAATTTAATCCCAGTTCAACAGGTCACTGTGTGTGTTTTTGCGTGTGTGTGTGTGCGGTTTGTGCAGGAACATTTGGGGGGTTTTGATTAGCACTTCTGTTTTTTTAAAAATCCCGTTTCATACTGTCTGAACCTCTTTCCAAAGAATTATATCTGTATCCATCACTGCGTGTGAACATGCAAATGATGCTGCTGGTTTTGCATGAGCTGAACCCTTGACTGCGACGATGTGTTTTTCTGTCTGGCTGTAGAGATGAATGGATGAAGACAGAGGAAGCGGGCCGGGTTGGCAGGGAAAAGACAGGGAGACGGAATCGTGTTTATCAGCCTGGAGGAGGACGATACTGAGAAGCGTGGAGGCGTATCATGAACAAGGTCAGAAAGACATTGCTCTGCAAAACAGGAAATGATACGGGATATGTCCTCTCTTGCTCTCCCTGTCTGTGCGCTCCGGCGCTCGCCTGTAAGTGACAGCGCTGCAGAGGGAAGTTGACATTGCCGAGGTATAAATTTCAGCCATCCGTGTTCTGCGGAAATCAAGAAATCGAGGCTGTCTGTCTGGATCAGGGGCAGGCCCCGTGACCCTTTAGTGACCCTTCTAGAGTAGACAGCGAGAACCTAATGGTCAGTCAAATTCATTTTATTGATAAGGATTTGATTAGTCTTTTTCACAAAAGTTTACGGATTGTTATATTTGAATCCACGCTCTTTGTCTGCCAGTCGGTTAAGGACCTGGATCATGTTTCAAAAATATCAGTCCCTGTTAAATTCTTCAACATTTGTGTTTCTCTGGGATTTTGTGTAACAGAGCAACACAAAGCCATGCATCACTTTCCAAATCTCTTCACTGGTCCGCAGTTGGATTTCAGGCCTGGACTTTGAATTGTTTCGTTCTAACATGAATATACTTCAACCTGAACCTTTTCCGTTGTCCTGCAGGAACCTCAACTCTTTTCAGCCTCTAACAGGTTTTCTTCCAGGTTTACCAAGTATTTTACACCATCCATTTTTCCATCCACACCAACCAGTCATTGATGGCGAAAACCATCCCAAAGTCACAGTGTTTCACGATGGCCGTGGCTTCTTAAGGGTAATTTTCTGTGTCAGGTTCCTTGCATCGATTTTGCAGGCTGACCAAAAAGTACGTTTTTCATCTTTCATCTGACCAGAGCAGCATCCTCTCTGACTCTCCTCACGGCCCGTGGTACCAACAAACAGGACTTCCTGCCACTCTTCCATAAAGGAACATTTGATCCTTGTCATGTTAGCAGTTTATGAGAAAATAAAACTATTGAAAACAGATCGATTTTCTGATTCATTAGCACCTAAAATGGCAATAAAACACACTCCAGTTTGTGGTTGTAAGGAAACAGAATGGGTAAGAATACAGCCTGGTGTGAAAAAGGACATACTGTCTTTGCTCCCTGCTATTATTTTAGCATCAGTGTGTAGCTGCAATTCTGCAGGGGAAAAGAAAAAAAGTCAGATTATATATCAATAACTGATTCCCAGGGAGGTAACAGTGGCCGCCTGTTTCAACAAAGAAATGGACGCATCAAACATGATACAACCTCCAACAAGATAAGGACATGAAAACATGCAGCTTTCCTCAAGCAGAACGAGATCTTAATCTGAAAAGAACGAAACAAAACAAAAAAAAAACCTAGATGCCGTTACATACCTGGGTACACATCAGTATAGACATGTATGTTAACAGTTACATTGTTAACATACATGCAGGATGTAGGATACGAGTTGTGGAGTAAAATGAGCCCTCTCTGTAGTCAAAAGAAGCCGGGTGTGACAATAAAGGATGTTTAGAAATAACCGGTTCATTGGAATGAGGAAGAAAAAGAGAAAAAAAAAGACCAGAAGAATGTTTCTAGTTTGAGTAAAACCAGGGAATCAGAGGAGCAGCTGGCTTTGCAAAGTGTTAATATCTCATTACTGATCATCCTTCGTCTTCTTTTCTCCCCCGTTCCTTTTGTCCCCTTTTCTCTCCCTACGCTGCAGGTTGCACCGACTCTTGGACAACATCCACTAGGCGAAACGGAGAGAAGCTGTGCGCCGTCAAAACCAGGGCAACGCGTATTCCCTTTCCAAAACCCACAGAAACACCAGTCTGGAATCAATCTGCTATCACAGCGCTCGCACACACACACACACACACGTTTTAATCTTTAACCCCCGGTGAGACCCGAGTCGGGGCTATTTTTCATATCTGCGAGTCAGCGCGTTGTAATGTTGTGTCAGATTTGGGGTATGGCCCTTTGTCATGTCTCCGAGTTCACCTGCACCTGAAGCTCTTTACCAGAGCACTGGGAATTAACGGCTGCCATAAATAGTGAGCAGAGTGTGTGCAGAGAGCTGCAGAAAAGCACCGGGCAAGGATATATCTGACAGGAAAGGAGCAAATCTTCTCCCCATGCTACCTGCTGTAAAAAGTCACATTTCAGGGCTTCACATCAGAGAGCAGTTAGATCTTTCTTTTTTTGTTGTTGTTGTTTCTCTACAGAAGCAGGGAGATAGCATGTGAGTTGTTTTTAGAAGACCTAGCTTGATTTTTCAAGCGTTAACTTGAAGATAGATTATTCACGTTTTCTTTTCCGATCATGCGTTGCATTTAGATATCTAGAGGTGATGAAGACGACTTGCTAAAGTTGAAACTGAGCAAGCGAGAAAGCCTCTGTCCTGCTGCCTTCCTGGCATATGTTTTTATTGGCTTGATGGCAGAGACTGTCTGCTGCTTGACAGCTACATATAGGAACAGTTACGGCCAGAGCTGGAAATCAATTTTGGCGTCTCCAAATGTCCTCAAAAAGCGCCACGGCCTGCTCTTTAGGATATTCAGTTCTTTGTATTTGACAAAATGTAACGTTTATTGATCAGTTCAGGATTGGTCTTTACGGTGTAAATCCCTTTGAATTGCCTTGTTGATGAAATGTGCTGTACAAATAAACTTCACTTGACATTCATTTACTTAGTAAACCCCCGTCTTACTGGTAAACCGTTCTTATCATCTCATGATCACGTCTGTACACTTACTGAATTGGCTGGGGTGTGTGTGTGGGTGTGTGTGGGTTACACAGAAGCTGTACTACAATGGTCAATGCGATAACATTTGGTGGACCACCTGTCGGGAAGCTCAGTTTGCTCAGTACAAAGTCTCATCTAACCAATCACTGTCTGTGTGTGCGAATGGTTTGTGTGCGTGTGTGTGTGGTAGAGGTTTACCTGAACGGCTGAGGTGGAGAAGTATTTGATTACTGATAATGTTACAGGGCAAGAACCATATGAGGAAGAACAGCAAAACGACCCCAACGGAGACGTTATATCAGTAAAAGTTGATCAAAGAGACATGCATTCGCGCTCATCATCTGGTGGCAAATGAGTCCTCAGCTTTCCAACTGTTGCGCCGCAGAGGAAACTATAGTTCAAAGAGACAGGCTTACAAATGTCCATCTTAACTGCTGTCCATTAAAATGTCTTTAAACGGGGCCTATGACAGGAACACACATCCCCATTTCACCTTCACTTATCATTAGTCCAGCGCCAAAGGCAAAAGGTCAGCGTTGGAGCAGACATTAACAAGTTCAACAAACAGCCCATTGCCTCATAACTCGCAGCGGAGAGGTGTCTACATCATTAGCCCTAACTTTCGGCTAATTGCAACTTGCGGGGTGAGTCACGCATGTGTACCGAGGGACGCTGATGAGACGGAGAGAAACAACAATTCACGTGTTCTCCATTTCTATTTCAAACTCCACGCTTCTTCTACGCCCCAAAGTCCCGGGTCTCCAACTGTTTTAAGACACTCTGAACATTTCAGTGTGAGAACATTTACCTTATTTGCTTTCATTGTTTGGGACATGCAAGACCTTTATTTATTTTTGCAAAAAGAAAAAAAAAAGAGATTTAATGAGAAGTGGTAAGACGATGTGAAATAGTGCCATTTTAATTGTGCATTTATTTATGATTTCTACTGACAAAACTAAAGCAGTAAATGAGTAGCTATGCAAATATGTAAAGATCCTACGCAGTGTTGCAATGTACATGACTGATTAAATATGGATTACAGCTGCAGTACTTCACAAAAATGAAATTTAGCAAATGCACAAAAGAAAAAACACCTGCCAGTTTTGCAGGTGATTGATGATGTCAGAAAGAGGCAAACAAATGCTGCTGATCAGCTGACAGTAAATATCTGAGTCACTATTGTCTGGTTCATGAGGTTTTTGGTTCCTTAGATGTTGTTTTTTGTGACGTCCTGGTTCCCTTGTTGATACACTCATTTCTACAAGAAATCACTTCTACAGCTCAGCCATTGGCCAGGCTGGGGTTTGGCTGTGGAAATTACTCAGCTTTCCCAAAGATGTGCTTAATCACTGTCATGTGGAGGGAAGTGATTAATTTTTTATACGAATCAATAGATTTGCATGTTTAAAGTTAGTTGGAGTGAATTTGTAAAAAAACATGGTGGCTTTGAGCTGTGATGTGAAAGGACATGAAAAATAAAGAACTTTGTCTAAATACTCAATAAATCATGGGGAAATGTCATTTTTTCATCTTAATTTTGTCATTTCAGAACGTAATACCTAATAAAGTCCTGAAACTCACTCAGTTTTTTGTCCAATTACCATTGTAGTCTTTTAAAACTGAGGTCGAAACCAGTCAAGTAAGACCAAACCATGCTAAATTTAACAAAGTATACGTTTGCGTCTTCTGGAAAATAAACTAAAGTAAATAAAATCTATGTTTTGGTGTGCATACATTTGTGTTATTGAGTAATTTTGAGCTTGACAGCCAGGGGAATTTTAATTATCCGAGACAAAGAGCGATTTAATTTCCCCCCCCTCACTGCATCTATCTTTTACCCTTTCACTCTTTTGCTTTTTCTTCCACCCTCCTTTCTTCCATGAAACAATAAAATCGTCTGGACTCTTAAGTTATGGAGGTCTTTTGAAGTAGCTGGAGGAGCCAGTAAATTTAGTGGGCACCTTTGGGAGTCAGTTCAGTGGCGCGGTGGCTGTACCTATATTTCATGCGTGCATGCGTGCGTGTCTCTTGTGGCTTTATGTGTGTTTGCATGAATATCTGTGCTGTCTCTCTCTCTCTCTCTCTGTGACACAAACTTGCTCAGATTGGGTGTGTGCTCCCGAATGTGTGTGTGGAAATGTTCGCATTGCTCTCCGTTTCATAGTCACGCTGATTTGTGGTCGTCTACATCAAGTTTCCCAGGACTCTATAAATCTGGCTGGACAAACTGCATTAGAGATAGACATGCATGTGAGTGGCTGAATAAAATAGCATGAGGTCTGCGTAGTGTACGGTCACATACTGGTCATCTTTGACCATCTGTGGCCGACCATTGCCTGTTGTTTTTGCAGTATATCATTGTGGAGGCTGTTCGGCTCAGTTGTTCTGGTGAAGGAACAGTCAGTAAGATTTCTTTTGCTAACTTTTGAAACGTTTTCCTTCGTCGATCCACGTAAATCATTGCATCTCACTGCATAAATGTTGATGACACATTTAAATAGAAACTTCTTTTTTTAAATGTACTCACAAACTACATTTATAACACCTTAAAAACACAAGCAGAGGTAAACGCCTAAGAAATTAGGTGTTGCTTTGGCTGATGTATAAACCAAATTCACATACAAAATTAGGAAGGCAAACATAGTAATTTGTCAAAGACTGAGTGTGGAAAAATGTTTGGTTATTATTCATGTTCAGGAGGATTTGCTCTTTTTCCACTTGTTCATTTTCTATTGTTAAGTCAGAAATATGAGCTGAATGCTGCAGAGAAACTGGTTTGTTACACTTCTTCATTTATGGCCCTCACATTAAGATGTTACTGATTATTAAATAAAAGGGATACTTTATTCTTTTGCTAAGCTTCTGGTGTTGACGTGTACAACAGTACAAAAGGTAAAATGAGAGCCAGTGGAAATGTTTTGACCAAACACAGTCAAAAACCTGCTAGCAGCAACGTCCAGCTTGCAGAACAAAGAATCATGCAAAGCAGAAGTATGATGAGCCAAAAAAGATCAGAAATTCATAAATTCAATCTTCAATAAATCCACATATTCCTGCTGTGTAGCAGTCGATTAAAGTGTTGGTCAATGCTAGCGTGTTTTCTCAGATTTTTTTTTAACTTGTCGATAATTTGACTTGTATCTTACATCATTGCAGTTCTTGGCAATGGTTTGCAGACAAAGCTTAAGGAAAGGTTTCTGATTTAAATGACTTTGAATTATTCACAAGTCTTTCAGCTGTGACTGTCTGAACACGGAGCTCAGAACTGGAAACAGTGACTGGAAACTGCAGGAGTCTCATTCATCACCAGCATCACCGTAAAGACCGAAAAGTGCCTGGATTTTTACAGAAACACTGGACCTGTTAGATCACCAAAAGAATGCGGATAGTCTACAATGCACTTCTGCATGCTTTCAAAATGAAATACATTGGGACTTTTTTATAAAAAATTCCTGTTCAAACTGCAGCTACGTGGCTCTCATGGGACACAGATGACTGACATTTATGCACCGTAGAACATCAACAACAGGAATCAGAAGTTGACAATACCATTCTAATTGTTAAAAATGCCCTGAGTGGTACCCTAGTCTAATGGCATACTGGGAAATAGGATAATTTTATTTTTAAATTTTACATAACTTTCAGAAGAACAAGGATTTTGCAACTGCTTGGCCTATCAACTACTATCTTAAGTCTTTTACTACAGTGCAAGCAAAATGTTGTAGTTTCCGCGGATGGGTCCCATCAATCCCTATCAGGTTTTCTATTATGCAAAATTCACTTTATGCACATTTTTTGTACCTTCATTCGGGTCTCTAGTGCTTAAAGACACACCAGACATTTTTTGCCAATAAGTTAAAGTTTGTGTGGTGTCTGGAAAATGAGCCATTTCAAAAACTTCCTGATTAAGTCACAATGCGATTCCTGTCACCTAAGAACTCAAGAGGAGCTGCAGCACATTTGGTCAGCGCTGTATGCCCTGTACAATGGCTTGCAAACATTTTCACATTTATAAAGAGGGGGTGTGGCCAGCATCATCTTATTTGGATTTAAAGTGACAAGAGGTTCTAAAGCAGCTCCTTCTGAAAAAAGCTCAAAACAGACATAATATGTTTTAAATCCCTTCCTCTTTCAGTTATATGTTTTTCACTTCTTAAAAAACTGAATAAAAATATTTTAGAGAGCAACAATAAAGGAGGAAATGTAAAATCGCAAAGACAGATGAGACTTGAATATGACTTTCAATCAGAGAAAACGCATCTCTTTACCATAAAGACGTTCTCAGTTGTTTTTGTCTTTTCCCAGTTTCTGCCTGTCATTTTCTCCCCTCACCTCTGCCTCCCGGTCTTTTTCTTTTCTGCTCTCTCAGTTTTCCCAGACACCTGTGCAGCTCTAGAGTTTCAGCCGAGTCCCTGAAAAATAAATGCGGCGCTCCAATCTCTTAATCCACTCGGCTCCACACAGCCACGTCACATGACACCGTCGTGGTCGTCCTGACGCCCAGATGGCACTGGAGGGGGAATGATTGTTCGGTGTGCGCGTGCGTTTCGGAGTCGAGTCCATCATGCTGAGAAGTAGCAGAAAACAGAAACTGTTCTCTGGCAATGCGACGATGTACGCCGACATGTGCTCGGGTTCTAATGCAGCACATGCTCCTTGTTATAATGTTCAGTGCATGTTTTATGAACATGTTTGGGTTGGGTGAGTGGATACTTTATTTTTAATCTAGTGGCTGGAGAGCAAGAAGCACCATTTCTCTTTCAAATCTTTGTTCTCTGTGAATGCTGTGTGTGTCTGCGTGTACCTTTTGGGATGATACCCTATCCACAGCAATCAGTCTGACCTCCACTCTGGAGCGAACCATTCTCAATGATTAATGGATCTGCCTCCATGCTTGGTCGCTAAGGCAACAAGAAACCCGATAGCCCTCAGGAATTCGCTAGCTCGCCCTCAAAGTTCGGCTGTGTGTGCCAGTGTGTGAGTGTTGTTGGAGTTGTGGGTGGGAGATGTGGAAGGATGGAGTTGGCTGTGGTTAAGGTGACTGAGGATGTCCAATCCAGTTAATGGGGGATTCCTGTTCATACTTTATTCTCTTAAATTATGCTAAGGAACCTGGCAAGTCAGTCTGAGGATTTGTTTCCAATGTGTGTATTATGCTAGCATATAAAATCACACCAGAGTTACGGACCGCTTCTCACTGAGTCATTCACATCTGCGTCTTTCATTGAGGCGGAGCATGATTGTTGCTGCTTCTGTCCCTCTTTATGGTTGTAGATGCTGGGGTGACAACCTTATCTCCATCTGAAGCAGGTGATGAGTAAAATCTATGTTAACAAGATGGCAGCTCTTCAGTGGAAGTGCTTGGACGGGTCAACTTAACACCACGTCATTATTTTCTATGAGCCACTTAACAGTTTATTGATCTAGAGACTAACAGGGCTCATTAGGCAAAACACTCGGGCATTTCAAAGCGTGTACGTAGTGCCATGTACAACTCCGCGTGTCAGTGCAAAAACGAGTGCAACATTTGCTAGCTGGCCAACAGCGACGACAAAAAATATTTTTAGAAGTGACTGTTGTCTCACTGTGAGTGGGAATGGATGAATCGTTGGTGGACTGGAATCCTCCTGTCGAGTCAGACAATGGAGAAAATAAACAACCAAATAAACTATAGATCCACTTTTGCATTTTGTTATATGCTAAGGATTAGCATTTAAAACACACTCAGAAATCCAGATTGTCTTACTGATTTAAACTCTTAGATTTTTAAAGTTTTGTTACTTTTTTTAACAGGCATTGTTAGCAAGAGGACGTTCATGATGCAGCCATTTTTTATCTATTTATTTTTTTTGCTTGCTTGCTGTCAAAGCATAAAGATTAAACCTGTGTATTGACTTTATTTTCCCCAAGTAAGAACAGTTCTTTTTATATCTTGGTATATATATATGTGTAACTTTTTTTTACAAAAGTCAAATGTTATTTCATGTCATTTAATGTGTTTGTGTTTGTGCAGCTATTGACAGCATGGCTAAATAGTGTTTTGTGTAAAGATGAGGATATTAATGTGTAGGCGTCATCAGTTTAAAGGTATAAGAGTTTTGATTCTAGGATGTTTCTTAAGGGTTTTTCACACCAATATATCAATTTGGGTGACCAAGCCCATTTGGGCAAGTGTGAACAATGTCACACTTTGGCTTGATTGATTTTGACACTGCACTTTTCAAAACAGGCCAAATCACCTGCCATCATGTGCTAATATCAGCTGCACAATTGAGGCACTGTCCCTGGAAGCTGAATTGTTTAAGGCATTCGCTCTTTTCCTGGAGAGAATATGGAAAAGAGAGTTAGTGTGGCAAGCCACATGTCATTTCCTCCCTTCGGTTTACTTTGTTACCTTGGCTCACAGAGTTTGCATGCTTGGTGCGGATGAGTGCTCTCACCACTTCAGCTGAAGCGGACAATCGGAGGAACACAGCCTCTGGTCTGTTTAAAGCAGACACATTACAACAAAAAAGTCTGAACTGCTGATTCTGACATAATTTCACTTAAATATTTCAGTGTTATAAGTTGGCAATACACCTTCAATGTAACAATCCTATTTTATTGAAAAACATTGAACAATATCCATCAAATAATACACACTTCTTTTAACGCAGAGCAGAAGGGCACAGCAGCTAACTGTGCAATACATGTTTTAATGTATTTTTATTGATATGCGTCTAAATATTTGCATTTAATGCGAATGACATACGGGACACCCGACATGTTATTGGTTTTCTTTGTAATAATGCATGTCCATTATCAGCTCTTAAATATCCTTTTTGTTAATTTTTTCTGCAAATAAAATCCCACCAAATCCAAAGTGACTAGAAGGGCATGAAGAAAAAAATAATTGCAAAAAATACATTTAAAGAAGCCCCAATGTTTTAAAAATTACCAAGAAAAGTTGTTTGAGGAAATAAGCACTGAAAATGCTTAAAATGCTTGCAGGCTTTTAAAATCTGACTTCTTTTTTCTCTTCAACAAAAAGGCTGATAGGCCTCTGATCAATAATATGCTTAATTGAGCATTAACAGAACCGGTCCAGTCAATAAGCAAACTAAGCCACTGCATGGATCAACAGAGGTTTTTGATTTCTGACAGACTCAGAACATTTTATCGTCTTGTTGTTGTTAGGCAAATCAAGGAGGTAATGTTTAAATTCACTCAATATTGATTCAAAAAAAGTTGTAAATATTTTCAACTAATTTAGAAAGATAAAACCACATTTAAATTCATGATGAATTGACAAATATGCAAATCAGAGTTACATGATTGGAATGATTTAATGTAATTTAGTCAGTTCAGCTTCTGCCTGAATTGATGTTGCATTTCATGGACCCTAAATAAAAATGAAATTTTTTCCACGTTTGTCAGCACAGTTAAACTTGGCCCTTCTATCCGACCCCACTGATCCTGTACTGAAATGTTGAAGCCCAGATGTGACTGTAACAGCAAAAGTTTGAGAAATAAACCCAGAAAAATAAGAAATCACGAGTGCTTTTAATTCAGTAATTCAAGCTGACTGAGATGGTCAGTAAATATTAAGGCTCATCTAAGCTCCAGCTTTATATATGGATGCCTCAGCCATCCAGGGTTGCATTAATTTCAGCTAATATTCCTGCGCTAATGCACACGTTGCTCTGCTCTGCGACTGAGGAAAAAATGAAAGGCGGTGAGCGGAGCAGTGCAGCCCAGACCTCCAACCCTAATCAGATTACATGATTAATGAGGGGGGGAAATGGGTTCATGTTGTATTAAGAAAATGTGTGTTTGAACCCAAAGCGGCGCGTATCAGCAGCCTAATGCATCAGCCATCGACTGGACACCTGAGATCCAGGGTCTGCTCTGCTGTTAGCTCCGTCCCAGCGGAGAGGCGCTCGCATCGATTCTCCTTAAACTCGCACTCGCTCACTCACTTTCTTCCTGCTTCTCCTTTTTTTTTTTTTTCCTGGTCCATCTTCTATCCTTTGTTTCCTTCTAGATGTTTCTTGCATTTCTTTCACACCTCCTGGGTGTAGTACCCACTAACTCACCTCATTTTTCTGCCCCCATATCTGTCCTTCTCTTCTCCTCTTACCGGTTTTCTCCACTTGTCTAACAGTTTTTTTTTTTTTTTTTTTTTTGGGGTTGCCCTCATGGCACAATAGTAACAGTGTTTTCTATCTGTTATTTAGCTTCTGGATGATTTAGGTTCATTTCTGGCACCATGGTGACGGCCAGCAGTCAGCATTTTCAGCTGAAATCTTGTAATACGATTTAATCTCCGAGACTCGCTGTGATACATCAGCTTATCCTGCCCCATCCAATAAAAGTGACTAAGTTCAGGAGCCAAACTGTAAAAGCAACACAACCAGGTTTCCATAGCAAGACAGGAGTTATTCGTCATTCATATCCTCATTTATTTGTTGTTTTTTTTACAAGAATAAATGATTTGAAGAATGAAGCGTATTCTTTGAGCATCAGAGAAGGTTCAGTTGAAAGTCTTCATTTTAGCCTCGATGCTGGGAGTCCATTAGACGGTCTTCCCTGGTTCCACGGAGCTGGTTGCATCTTGACACTCTCCGGGGAGCCGAGTTGTTATCTGCACAGTAAATGCAACAAACGCACACAGAGTAGGGGTGTCAAATTCATTTTCATATCAAGATCATTATGTTCTCGAAGGGCCCGTTGTGGCAGAATGTATTGATAAAACCCATTAACAAACTTCAAACATGAATAAAGAGCCGTCTCTGCATACGATGAGTACTTCTTAAAATTAATTAACATTGAACATCTTTTCACATTGATTTAATTTGGTAGATGTAATCCGCTTTGATGTGATTGATGAAATAATATTTAAGCACCCAATTGTTATCTCAAAAGCTCTATTTAGGAGGACATTTAGAGTCCAGAGGGCCACATAAAAAGCTGTGGCGGATTGACACGTGTAGTAACTAATGAGTGATTAGTCTTAAGCACAGAACAACAACAATCGATTCACGCTCTTACCAACAGCAACCACTGTGTGAATACTTTTGAAAGGTACAGTAGTGTTCCTCCGTGCATCCAGCAACAGAAGCTCATCTGAAAGCAGAAAGTGTAGAAACAGCCAACGTACAGACTGGACTCTTTGTGGTGTAATTTGCTCCAGACTGAATCCCTAGGTCATGCGAATGCGCCAGATTTATGAATAATCAGAGAGCACTCAGTGTTTGCTCTCCTCAACTCAACCATCATCTCCAATGAGAAAGTTTACTCTGAGAAGTTTAGTTACTGATTCTAAGAAAGGAGACGTATGAGACGCCCATTAAATCCAAATAACCCCGGGCTTAGGGAATCAAAGCAATAAAGCACATTGGATAAATAAATAAATGAATGAAATGGAAATTATAGAGTCAAATCAGAGCAGTGTGAGGGAGACCGCAGAAAAACCCCGAGATATGGAAACTAACCTGCAATATGTAGACAAACAATTACCGCAGCATTTCATCAGTACAGATGATTCACCGATGCAGCATGCTGAGGTACACACGTGTACGCACGCGCGCAAAGTGCATGTAAACCCAAACAACAAACACAAGCAGACGCAGACTCGCTGTGAATCCTGAGGAAAATATCAGTGCTTTGGAAGTATTACCGGTTATATTTTCATATTTCTTCTCCCCCCCCACACCCCCCACCGCCCTCCTGCTGCTATAATTTTCTCTGCTGTCAAACAAATCAAAACGCCAAGACCAAACGGAGGCTCAGATTTTCCACTGTCAGGTTCACAAACGCGGCGCTCTTACAAAAAGTGCTCTGTGCGAGAAGACGGGACCTGTGTGTGTTTAAAGTAGTTTCAGCGAATGTTTGTCCAGATGACCTTCCAAGTCTGGGAAAACACCTCGACTCTGTCCCACCCCCCCAACCCGATTACCTATTATTAGTGTTTTAAAAGTTACTTCTTTTCCAAAACAAGTCGAAGCACAATGGACGGTTCATTGAGCTAACTTTAATGCTAAGCTTAAATTAAACACAAATGTACTCAGAGGAGGTTTTGGTGTTATTGAAGTAAACAGAGGAACATTTCAGTCCTTTACATCAACACTGGTCCTCAGGTAGCTCTGCTCCGCATGGTTTAGGTGAGCCTCTGTTCCAGCACACCTGATTCAAATGATTGCCTGATGACCTCCCAGAAGCCATTTGAGTCAGGTGTGTGGAAGCAAAGAGACACCTGAACCACTGTTCTATGACGCTGCTGCTTTTCTGATATGGTTCCCTGCCACATCACAGCACAGAGCCTCATTTTGATTCTCGACGTTTGACAAATTCGTGGGTCGTTCTAAGTCGTCCGCTTCAATCAAATTCTTGTTTGTCTCTGTAAAGTCTGTTTCGTTTGGGGACGTGTGAAAGCGCAATTGAACTCACTTCTGTGACCGTACCAGAAACAGGAAGCAAACTATAGCGCAGTGCATTCTGGGTAAATAGAACCAGAACAAATGTTGTGCTGGTCTTCTTCATTTGTTTTCGTTTCATTTCCTTCAGTAGTTCTTGGTGCAGCGCCACCACAGGCGAGGAGTTGAACAGGTTTTTCAACCAGCTTGAATTGTTAAGTGCGGTGCAGCTGGAAACTAAACAGCACCAGCTGAAAATGTAGCAAATGTTGCAATTTTGATCCCAAATCAAACTGAATCTACTTGACCGCCAGGTGTGAAAACACCCAAACGTTATGCTTTAAGCGTTGTCTTGTTGGAAGTTGACCACCATCCCAGTCTGAAGTATTTTTTTTGGAACCTGCAACAGGTTTTCTTCCATGATTAATTTTTAGTTAGCTCCCTGCATCTTTCAATTCAGCTTACAAAGTGTAAGCCAAGGAAAAGCGTCACCTTGGGTATGGTGTGTTCAGGCATTTGGCCAAGTATTTGTACTTTTGTTTATTGTGTCATACTTGTGGTGTGGTTGTGGCTCGGAGGGTAGAGACGTTATCTTGCAAATGTAAAGTTGTAGGTTTAAAGCCCCTGGGCACAAGTTGCCTCCTGATCTGCATAATTGTTGCGTAAATTGTCAATGTGGCTCAGTATGCTGTCATGCACTTTGAGTGGTCTGTATGATTGGAAGTATGCCATACTAGTATAATCCATTGTGAGGAGATGATTTTTCTTTTTAGGGATATCAGAAGATAGGGGGAGGAAAACATTTGCACCCCCCCACTCTCCAGATTTATGTGTGTAAAAACTTATTTTCTTCCTTTTCACAATCACACACTACTTTTTGGTATTGTGACGACAAAGAGAAAAAAAAAAGATGAAGCAAGGGTCCACTTCATTCCTCCAACAGGATGGCCAGGCTCTCCGCTGCCGTCTGATTACGTTTCCCCTCAGAGTGCCATCCGTCATCAAGGGGTCAGAGGTCAGGAGATTCATCAAAACAGTTTGTGCAACGGGAGGTACACAAAGGAACCTCTCAGGATTAGAGGCAGCTCGGTGTGTTTATGGCCGCCTGCATTAAGGCCCAGACCGTCGACACCTGCCGAGGCCCGCTCGGCGTGAACTCGGCAACGATTCTGATGAGCTGAAACGGCAGACAATCACAGAAATGCCTCTTTTAATTTCCTTTGCTGATCCTAGCAAGTTGATGTGGAGGCGCTGGAGTTACATTTTCGTAGCTTTTCCCCAGGCTACTGATTCGATTTTACTACGAATAAAAGCTTGCTTGACAAATTAGAGGGAAGCGAGTAAATTTTATGGTCAGAAATGAGTTTATAAGCTGTGAAATGTGATTAAAAGGTGCGACTTCTTTCGCCAAGCTTGGAAAGATACTTATGTCGGCGTTTAGAGTTTGGATGCTGTGTGAATTAAAACCTGTAGAAGTATATTTTCAATGAATAACATGCATTCAAAAATCATGGGAGTCTCTGTGATTGTCGTCATCATTTGTTGTATTTTTCTGTACTGACGTTAGCGGTGTCTGAGCTCTGGACGGCGCAGAAAGACCACAGCGCGTGGTGCTTATCCACATGCTATGAGTGAAGTCTATTGTGTTTGACACGCGTTGATTGCCAGACAGCTGGCGTTGAGGATAAACTTCCCTCAAGCATCTAAATTCCTTGTTTGGCAGATTATTTTGGCTTTTTATGATTTCCTTAATACGGTGCCCTTCTGGGTTTGTCTGCAAAGCCCAGCCAGATGTATGTTTAGCATGAATTTGCCACAGAGTTTGGTTTATATGCTGCTCAGCAATGACTGATCCTCAACTGACAAAACGTCTGTCCGCCCGAAGATCGCACTGGATCCATTAGCTGGTGTTTGGACACCTGTAGGGGCCGGGGCTCGATGGGGACGGCTGTCAACAAGGGGCTTCGGTACATCGAGAGATTATCCAAACAGTGGGACCCTGGCTAATAAAAACAAGCCCCCCTGTTTAATGCATTAGTGCTGGATCAGTATGAAGAATGGGGACCTGAAGGTCTGCCTGATGCACCCTCCCGAGCTGTTTAAAGGGATCTTCTGTAAATAATTAGTGATTTATTGCAGTCTGTATTTATTAGATTAGAAACTGCAGCGTTTCCAACACTTAGAGGAGGAGAGGAAGGAAAGTAGCTTTAGCATACACACACTAAGACTGCTTTAGTCGTATGCAGAAGATGAATCACACACACTGAGGGAAAATATTAATGTTTCTATTTCTGTTTAGTGCCTAACAGAATAGAACAGAACAGAACATTGGGATTTCCATTTTTACCTCAATAGAGGAAAATTAGGTGTACCAGCAGCAAGGTGGTTGCATACATTTTCACACAACATAAAATATAACTATGAAAAATTACATTTACAGTAAAAACAATACATTATTAGAAAAGGCATTCTCAAATTTAAAGAAATGTGCAGCTAAGTAGGATCAGTTAGATCTTCTCAGTTTTGCGTCCTCTTTATGAAAAACTTTAATATTCTTAATTTGGTAAGTGAAACAGTTATGTAGATTTATTAACCAGAGTGATGTTTTCAAACCTTAATTTCTCTTAATTATAATGATTTTCGGGGTGCTGTGGTGGCGCAGAGGCAAAGTATGACCCACGTATTGAGGCCTTAGTCCTCGTGACGGTGGTTGCAGGTTCGAATCCCGGCCTGGTGACATTTGTTGTAAGTCTTCCCCCTCTCTCATTACGCTGTTTCCTGTCGAACTACTTTCAAATAAAGGCTACAAGAGCCAACAAAACCTTTAAAAAAAATTATAATGATTTTCCACATAAAACTAATGAAAACATGACATTTAAATTTAGAAAATGACATCAGACAAACAAAAACGCAGAAATGTCAGCTCAATATAAAGTGTGTTTCAAAAATAAAAATGCTTTTATAACACGTATTTCAATTTACTGAGTTTTATGTAAACATGTTTTGTACTCAGTTTTTCACACAGGAACATCATCGGCGCTATACCGCTTCTTCTTAATCACTAATTGCAGGTTTATTTGTAGATAATTTTCCAACATGACGGGGAGTGAAATGACAAAAAAAAAAACATAATTTGCATAAACCATTCATAGTGTTTTTCGCTTTCAAGATGTCTTAAGAGAATAGAAGTCCACTTTGGTCTAAGCTATTTTTGGATTATGCTTTAGGTTCAGCCTCCAAAACCAACTAATCTGTATAAATACTGTTGTGAAACTTAATTCACTGACGGACCGGAACCATGTGACCACACGTGCAGGAAAAACTCAGCCGACACAGATAA
>CAEGAG010052052.1:0-28037 GCA_903067065.1 Brachyrhaphis terrabensis
TATATATATATATATATATATATATATATATGAATGAATATAAAGCCTTTAGCTGCCTTCTAAGAAGTGAACCAAGGTGTGTGAATATAATATCCTTTTTATTATGTTTGAATAGATGGGAGTCGATTTGGCAGGTTTATAATTGTTGTAAGAGCTGCATAATTTCCTCTCAGCAGGAGAGATGTCCGACCTTGATGTTTCAGAGAGCAGTGATCAGTATGAATCTGTGTTTTACCTGTGCTTAAGAGTAGTTAGCATGATTTAATTCCCAAAGTTGCAAAAGTAATCATTTAGAAACATTCATTCAAGACAAAAAAAAAAAAAAGTTCATTTCTGATTATTTTTAATATAATATCAGTTTATGAAGACTGGACAGGTACTGCTTCAAAAATATTGTCATTTGTTTTTAAGCCTGCTGGGTTTATGCTCAGCATTTAGAGTCGTGTAGCTCCGCTCTCCCTGCCGTTTAATTTACAGCTCAGGAATGTTGCTGCTGATTGAGTTTAGACATTACTTGTGTAGATGTTTCTTTTGAGTAAAGTATTTAAAACTTTTACTCAATGCTGATTAAAAAAATAATTAAATTTAATGAATGGAGATGTTCGTCTTCAGTCAGTCTAGTTTTGGTACGTGCTTTTTATTTTGCAATAATTGTGCTGTAGCCTTAACATATTAGTGTAGTGGTTCAATGGGTTCATTTGGTGAATTTATGTGAATAAGATAACATACTAAATGTAGTTTATGATGGAGTCTGCTTCTTTTTTCCAGGTATATTCCATTCTTCATCATTGTGCTGATCTACTTTAGCGCCTGCTTCTCAGACTCTGAAGATCAGGAGAAAATGCCTCTCTCTGGTTGGCTGTTACTGGGACCCAGCTCTCTCTACTATTGGTCAGTTTTGTTTTGTGATAGCTTTCTAAATCATTCATCATGAATATCATTTTAAATGTATAAAATTAATCTACAATGTTACATGAATTAGAAACAGATTGTTTTTACATTGACTCATTAGCCACATGAACTATAAGTGCGCGAGAAACTAAATGTGTGTCATCAGTTCAACTTAAAATGAGACTCATATCAGGTTGATTCATCACAGGCAGACTGACGTATTTCAAGCTTTTCATTACGTTAATTATGATGGTTATGGTTTACAGCTAATGACAAACCAGTCTGTGGTTCTGCTGAGGTGTTCAGGAATCCCAGGTAGCTTCTCTATTGCAACCTACGGCTCGTCAACATTAAGTCTGCTGTCCTTCATTTTCCCCTCGACAATCCCCCATAGGTTCTCTCAGGTTAAGGTCAGGCCAGTTTGCTGGCTAGTCAGTCACATTGTTCTTAAAGCCAGTATTAAAACTTAAGTTTTAATACCTAAGAGTCGGCAGGTATAAAGTGTGGCTTAAAAATAAAATCAGCCTCTCTGTGAGATGACTCAGCAGTAGGAAGCTTGAAATGTTCTAAACTTTTCTGAAAAATGTCACTGCTGACGATAGACTTGATAAAACTCTGTGGCACACGTGGCCCCCCAAGGCAAAACTGACTTTGGAAACCTCACACTGGACTTCAAGCAGCTTGGATTCTGTGCCCCTTCACTCTTCCTGCAGACTCTGGAGGTTTGATTTCCAAATAAAATATGAATTTTGCTTTGACCTGACGAGTGTACTTTGGACCTCTGAGCAACCAGATAATTCTTTTTCTCCTTAGACCATAAAACATTTCTGGTCCAGGGGTGACATAACACAAGAAATATGACACTAGCAGCGCATTACTTAGATACATTTCTGTGTAGTGGCTCCTAAAGCTGCAGTACACAACTTTTGAATATTCCCAAAACTTCAGAATGGGCTTTACTTGGGCACATATTCTTGTTTTTGTTTTTTTTTTTCCTTCCACACAACTTTCAATTAATATGTCTGGACAGTATCTTTAGGCTTACTCTCCTCCTAATGGGCAATAGCATAACCTTAGCATAAGATTTCTGTATTGAGGTTATGTAATATTTAAATTTTTAAAGGGACTGAATTTTGCGTTTCTATTTATGTTTAAGCCATATTCTTTAAAAGGGAAGAAAAATGCTTGAAATGTGTCACAGTTTCAATAAATGACTTTTTCATTAATATTTTAATGGAATGAGCTGGTACCTCGGTTAGACTTTTAATTAAATTAAGTTTATCTCATTAAAGTATCCGCAAGAAAGACTGCACTTAAACACACTTCAGACATACTTGAAAGAGCATACTTCCCCAGGAAGACGCACACAGACTCACAAAGGGAAATGTTTATGGAAACAGACGCAATTCTGCTTGCATCTCTTTGCATTTCTTTGACTTATGCAGATTGAAAAATTTTATGCAGCTAAGTTCGCATGCAGTTTTCAAAAAAAGAAAAAAAAATGTGTGGAGTTGTTGGAAATGATGCCTTGTGTGTGCTTGATGCCGTTGAGCTGAAAATCAGCCTGAAGCAAAAAGAAGACGATTATGGCAGATTTCATCACAAAAGGGCAAAGGTTGTAGAAGGACATTCAAAAATGTTGCATGAAAAGCACCAACAATACAGGCATCTCACTGTTTCTCTTCATGACAGAGTCCAGTAATGACATCTGGTTTTTTTTTTCCTCTGTTGTGAAATGAAGCCAAATAATAAACAGCACTAATAAAATTAGAAATAGCTCGATCGTTTCTAAACTTTTTAAGGCCGCCTACTGCAGTGACATAAACAGTGCAAACACCAACACAGAGTATCAAAGAATTACGCCAGCAAACAAGCACACATACGCATGTGAATATTTATGCACCGTAAAGCGATTTGATGTTTTCGGAATAATTTGGGACAGTCTTGTAAAGCAGAAACGGGCTAACAACCCCTCGGCTTTTACATCTGGTGCTCCTCGCTCTCTATAACATACTTCATCTCTTGCCAAGAGTCATGACTGCATGAAGAGAGAAACATACATCTGCCAAAGTGGCCGTGACAAACATATTTATAGTTCCTGCCACAGTGGCTCACGTTGGGGCCACGTAATGATGACACTGGGAGATGCTGCTGCCAAACTGCACGCGGTGAATGTGACTTTTCTGGATAAACAAGTGGTGCGTTTGTGGACACCAGCAGCTGACAAAACGACGGTGGGGCTCTGCAGCTTAGATAGAACAATGTAGCTGGTGCACTTTGCTGATGTGAGTAAAAAGATTTCTTATCGTTTTGGAGGAACAACAATGTTTTATCAATACACTTTCAAACTATATTAATTAAAAAGTAACAACAGCCAACATGCCCAGGTCTTGCTGTCGAAGCAAGTTCAACCTCAAAGTAGATTGCAAGATATTAAAAGGACTGTCCAAAAACACTGTAGAAGTTTAACTTTTGTGGGAGGTGTGCAAGGATGAGACCTTTGCTGTCGATGGGAAAACACACAGGCGAGACTAAAGTTTGCCAGCGAGGAACGAGATGAAGGCCAGGACTACTGGAATAGCACTAAATTTACCATAAATGATCCTTTGCATTGTAATTCTCCTTTTTATGCAAAGAAAGATTCTTCATAAAGTGATGAATGAAAGCCGGGGAGCGAGCCACTGGAGTAGGGGATACAATGCTTGTCCATTATGAGTGATGAAAGACATGATTTTAATCTCCTTCTCTATTTGCACTTTGCTCCTGGTCTAACAAAAAAAATAAGAAAATAAAAATGAGATTAAGAAACTAATACAAAAATAAAGTTGTAATGATATGAAAATAAAGTCATATTATAATGACTTTATTCTCATACAACTTTATTGTTGTATTATTTACTTAATCTCATTTTTATTTTCTTATTTTTCATTTTAAACTTTATTCTGGTAATGTTATTATTATTTTTTTCTTAGTTTGGTCCTAATACTCCTTCATACTCATCAGCTACTCTCGGTTGTTAAAAAAACAATATCCCCCCAATTTTTTTTTTTTTAAGGTTTAAGTGGGGTAAAATCATTTTATTTTTTTACTTTTTTTTTTGTTTAATGTCCGATTGTTTTTGCCTTATAGTGGATCCAATTTAAACTCCCTTTTCCTTGAGTGCATGCTCACCTAATCTGTTTTGGTTTAATAATTGTACCTGTAATTATTAGCTGTTGCATAGCCTCTGGAAAAACAAATGAGATTTAACTTATTAAGTGTAGCCATTTGATAGCCTTAAGCAAAAATAACTCCTGCTGTTTTTCTCTTTTTCATCCCAAAGGTACTTGGCCACCGAGGGTCAGATAACTGGACTGTTCCTCCTTGCTTTCCTCGCCATGTTCACAGTTTTGATTTTCCAGCAGCGTAAAGGCCTCACCCCAGACAGCAACGGCTCCTTTCTTTTTTATAGCTTCAGCGTTACTCTGCTGCTCGTGTCCCTGTGGGTGGCCTATCTGTGGGACGACCCGGTGCTACGCAACAAATACCCCGGACTGTTTTATGTTCCAGAGCCCTGGTCCTACTACAGCTTACACATAAGGGAGAGCCACTGAACCGAACATTCAAAGTTTAAATATAGGAGCAACCGGTGTTTTATGATGTGACCGATTATTTCTGAAGCGCAGGTAAAACCTGCTCCCAGACAGTATTCAGGTAATCCCCAAAACATGCTGTGCACCGGCTTTCTCATGGTATTTTTAGGTTATGAGAAACAAACACTTGTGTGGAGAAAATGTTTTTTTTTGTTGTTTTTTTTAAAGATTTTTGCATTTTTTTTAAATGTTTTTTTGAGGACTGTTGTGCTTTAGTCTATTAAAGTTCAAGAGTATTTACCTGCTAAAGAAAAAGGCGGATGTTCCTGTTCCTCATTAATCTGTGTTGCTCATTATCACAGTTGGTCTCATCTGGACCTGAAGCCTACTGTATGTTTAATGTGTTACTGACATTTTTTGATGATGCGTACCACCATGAGAACAATACATCAACTCGTATGTTTAAGTATTCAGCTGCTAAATCTTGGACATATTGAAAAACAGCCGCATTAACTAGAGTGTGAGACAAACAAAGTCTCACCTCAAAGGATCCTATTATTCTCTTACTAAACCCGTTGATATAAATCTTTCAGCATCTCAGGGGAAACACGGCTGCTTTTCTGTGGCTTACAAATGGGAAACCAAAGTGATTCCTGACACATTTAAGGAAAATAATATGCATACTTTGTACCGTTCTTGCTGCAAAACATAAAAATAAGAGTCAAAGAGAACGGGGCACATTTTTTTCCTCCACACCATCTGTTTTAGGTCAAACATTTACTACGCGCTAACACAGAAGGCAGTCGCTGTGCTTGGCGTTTGACTGGGATGCCGCGTATATTAATGTGGCGCTCGTGTATCCTCCACTGCTCTGTTTTCACTCGACGCACCAGATGTCGGCGGAAGTAACATTAGTAATTCAACATCTGGATGTTTCTCAGAGATGTTGCATTCTGCAAAGCAACATCTCTTAGTATTCTTGAAATAAGACAGAACTAACTTGAAAGTAACTTTTCAGCAAGATATAGAAGCATTTTTAAAAGTCAATAAGTACTTAATATTGATAGAAAAAGTACTTATTCAATTGGTAGGTATTTTCACTTAAAATGTTTGAAAAATGTCTTATAAGTGAAATAATCTGCCAGTGGAATAAGTACTTTTTCCATCAATATTAAATACTTAGTGACTTTAAAAAAGCTTCTATGTCTTGCTGAAAAGGTACTTATAAATGTAGCAGAAATAGTTGGTGAGATATTGTTTTGGTTCAGCAAGTTAATATTATAGCTAAACAACAATAGAAGAAAAAGAGGCATCTATTATTTTTTTTTGGCTTTAAACAAAGCCCCCTTTCCCCTTCATTTTGCAATTTTGGCATGTTTTAAGCTTTGGCTAGAAGACGGGAAGTGTTTTTCATCAATCCATTCTGTCACTAATCCCACTCTGTTGGCCTAGTTTCTCTCCATTCCACCTGCTGTACGGCTGCAGGGGTTTGGCGCCTATAGCAAGCAGCAGGGTCCACAAACCGCCGGGATAATAGTTGGAGACAAACAACCCTTCAGCTTCTCATCCAGGGTTATGAGTAATTTACCTGGATTTGAATGGGCCTTAAGCATGTAAGCCTTTGTTTTCCCACATAGTCATCCTTTCATGTTGAAGTATTTTGGTGATGCTGACTTCTTCTTTATGTGGGAGTGGTAAGGAAAGGGCCAATGCGGCATGTTGGATCTGGTATCAGCGTTTCCACAGCAACACGTATTAAATTACACTACAGTCCATCGCAGCTGGACTTTAGACAGGTGGAGGCACCAGTGACGTTCGTAACAGAGCGCACTCTACTTCCAGGAAGGAAGCGCAACAGCTTTAGAAATGGTAAGAGAAAGAAAGTATTTCCCTAAGGCCTTCTTGTATATTTTAATATGAATCAGTCTTGTTTATATGACAACTAACACTAAGCTGTTGTTGCTCTGCAGGCTAAATTCTTTACACCAGCTCAAATCAGCGGTAAGAGCTGTTTGTGTTTTCCTTAGTACTTCCTTATACAGTCATTTAACCGTTTCTTGATACTTAAGGATCAAATTCCACCATTAGCTATACATCTTTACTCAAACCAGTCTTAACCAGCTTCTTTGCTTCATTTAGGAACACATAGTATCATTTGTACCGTTTTCTCTTTGCAGAGTTCAAAGAATGCTTCTCCTTGTACGACAAAAAGCAGAAGGGTAAAATCGAGTCTAAAGATCTGATAACAGTTATGCGCTGCCTGGGAACAAGCCCCACGCCTGGCGAAATAGAAAGGCATCTTCAAGTCCAGAAAATCGGTACGTACACCGAGAATAAAGATCGAAATGTAATGTTTAACAGTTAACCCTTTAGGTGCTCCCCTCACGACAGTCGCTTTGGTTGGACATGAAAAACGAACCTTCTCTTAAACATGATTCGATCACTGTTATTCACATTTTGCTTCCTATTAACTCACACTTTCTCAGAATATACAGATGTCATCGCTGTCTGTGCTCCAGGGTTTCGTTAGTTGTTTTTTTTCCATGTAATTTTAAGTCCTGAATCAGGCTATTTTAATAAGCGACTGAATTTAGACCGTAAGGCTCTTTGCTCCCAGCAGCCGGTCTCACAGATCCTAAAGGTTTTGCTGAATCTGTGAAAAATAACAGATACCCCAATTTATCAATCAGAAAACAGGATTTTATAACCAACAGTGAGAGACTAGCTGGAAGCTTGACATTTCTCAGCCATTTTTTGTATTTTGTTTGAAATCCTTAACTACATAGCTTTCAGGTAATGTGCTTCTGTTTCAGAAGGCGCTTTTAAGGTGGAGCCTTCGTAGTGTCTTGGTTCACTTTTCTCATTCTTTTGATACATTTAAAAAGACCTGTGCAAATCCTGGAGAGATATTGATCAAAACCACATGAAACGGATGTGGAGCTACAGGTGGTTTAAAAATATGCTGAAATAAGAAAAATGTACAGACACACATCAGTTTGTAGCACTCAGGTTTTGACTGCATATAGTTATTTTTTTTAAAAGGTTTTATTGACTCTAGTGGCCTTTATTTGACAGTGAACTGACAGGAAAGAGATGAGAGACAGGGGAAGACATGCGGCAAAAGTCGCCAGGCCCGGAATCGAACCTGCGACAGCCGCATCGAGGACTAAGGCCTCTATATGTGGGTTGTGCTCAACTCCTGACTGCATATAGTTAATGAATATAATGTCTGTTTAGGAAAGAAAGGCGAGGTAGACTTCTCTACCTTCCTGATCATGATGCACAGGCAGATGCAGCAGGAAGACCCGAAGAATGAAATCCTGGAGGCCTTCAGGATGACGGACAAGCAGAAGAAAGGACAGATCCAGGCAGCTGAGCTACGGGCCAAGCTGACCACCTTAGGAGAGAAACTCACAGACAAAGAAGGTAAATTGTTCTGGAAAACTGACTCATGTTGAGTTAATTTGGCCAAAATCCTTTGATTAGCAACAATAACCTGCTGATTTCACACGCCACTGTAGTACTGTAGCAGTGTGTTGTAATAAAACTGACTACATTTAAGGTAACGGGCAGGTAAATTTAACAATATTGTTTTAAGTGGTTGGTATGTTTGAACATTTTGTTCATCTGAGTGAAAAGCAGAGATATCTTTAAAACTGTTATATCCTGCCAGAGATGGGTTGACTCGAAGGACTGATAAAATGCCCTTACATTTTCTTACATTACTTTAGATAAAACAAAAATAATATTAGTAGTAAAAGTATTAACTTTTGTCCAGACTCCCTCTCTTATCTAGACTGACAATTCACCAAATTTCTGGATACATTTATTGTGTCTTCATTATGTTTTGTAATGACATAAAGAAAGCGATCAGAATCCCAGACAAGTCACAAGCTGCTCGCCTCAATTCAAGTTTAGAAATGGTCTTTCCCCATCTGCCCAAACAACATCAGTGTCTAAAAAGGGAGTTTTTTCTATCAACAAATTATTTTTTTTTAACTGCAATTCGATTTGAGGGGCTGCACTCGCCATGCCATGTTGGTGTTTCCTGGTGGATACACCATCTGTACAGAAGCAGCAGCAAATGGACGTTACATTTTTTCTTACAAGTGAAGGCGCCGACATATAACAGCAACAAAAATGACAAACTGAAAATGCTGATTTTACATCTTGGTTCTTGACCATGTTGAATCTTGAATTTGTGCTGCAGCACAGCTCGCGTCTGCAGGAGGTTAGAAAAACAGCAGTTTATTGTAGGAGTTATATTGAGAAATGTTCAGCACCGATATATTTCCTCAGAGGGTATGATAAATCTGTGGTGCGTTTGTAAAAGCACGTCTGTAATTTTTATTTTATTTTTTATATTGTCTTTAACACTAAGAACTTTTTTGTGTGAACTTTTACACCTGAATTTCCCCACATTTGGCGAAATAGAAAGAGATTTATTTATTGTCCTTTGGAGGACAGTAGAGGCTGTTTTTATTCTATTCTACCTTTTTATATGCACTTAGTTCCTATGGAAGTGGATTTATTTATTGTCATTGCTAAAAAAATGAACAACAACAATATTAATTCAAACCTTTTCATCAGTTTAATTCATTGGAAGACCGGTCCTTCGTTAAATTTTATTAGGAGCCTTCCTCAATTCTTTCTTATTTTCTTCCTTAAACATCCACAGTCTAAGGAAGAAGAAAATATATTTTTCTTTATTGGTGCTTTGAGGAAAATTAAAAGTTCTACTAAATTCATAATCAGATTAACCCAGTTTAAATATTTCTGAGATCTCGTAAAACGTGCCTATATCTTCCTTTGCTGACTATTAGACAAGATAACGTTGAGCAACTTTCACACAACATAAAACAGCTTAGAGTTTCGCTCAGGAAAACCCAGCCAAACCCGTCCTTTGAGCAGCTCTCAAGATCACATTAAAAGCACAAACAAGCACATTTGCAGGGTGCCTTTGTCAGCTTTCATTACCACAAAGCTGGTTAAAAGCAAAAAGCTTCTTTTTCATTGTTACTTTGCTTTTAGTAGTAATTAAAAGAAGCCAGTTCAGTTTGTTTCCATAAAAGTGCACTAAGCAACATTATTTTTACATTATTACTTAACATAAAAATGTTGCACTGCATTCCCAAAACTGCCAAGCTGTTATTTAAATATTTCCCTAAATTTTTTACAGACACAGTAGAATATCTCTTGTGACATTTCTGACGGCAACAACTATGAATCCCAAGCTGCGAGGTTTGATGGGCCGACACACAGAGGGGATGGTAATGTCTGGGTAAATCTCCAGAGGTGTTTGGAGCCTTTCAAAGCCCTCTTATTCAAACAGTTGCTGGCTTCATGTAACTCTAAGCACTGTCAGTGGGTGGGTGTCACTGGGTGGGTGCCATGCACATTAAGCAGCTCATAGTTAAAAAGCCTGACTCAGTCTCAGCGGGAAAACAACCATCAAGTTAGTGGATTTCTGAACTGCTGAATATTAATGCCCCTCCATTAAAAGAGCAGACAACAGTGCTTTGGATTTTGATGAAAAAAAAAAAAAAAGGGAAACAGCAGAGACAGAACTGGGGTTTCTGTACTGCTATAATGCAGCTGTTTAAGGATTCTGGACATATTTGCAGAGGTTGCAAGGCTTTATAAAAAGCCAGATTAGAAAGACTTGTGTGTCTTTTTCTTTTTTTTTTGCATCTGTGTGTGTAGGACATGCTTAATCACTCCTGGGTCTCTTTTGATCATCCTGGTTACGTGCAAAAATAACATTCATTCATCTTGTATAATATTCAGATTAAACACTTTGCACAAATTACCTAAAAAATGTACAATTTAATCTCAGTTTCTAAGGGACAGGTCACAGTGAGTTAATAGTCAGATTCGTGTTTGGCACACAGCAGTAAATCTAATACCTATCCTGCTGCTTCATTCAAAATACAAACCCAGTTTTGTGCACAGATCATGTAAAAAGTGGTGGGTTCATTTTCATAAAAAAAAATAAACAAAAAGCAAACAAACAAAAAAAAAGAAAATTGCTACATTGCTGCGTCTCTATTATTGGTTCATTTCTATAAAAGCAATTGTTTTATGAGACTGGAGGTTCATATGAGCAGAACTAGAGAAATAATCGACAATTTCAGAAAAGACATTCCTGTTTTTTTCCTCTGTTTTAACATGGATTCAAACTTCAACTTTGCTGACAACATAATGAACCGAAAAAAACTAAACAAAACAAAAAAAAAACCCTAAAAGCCTTAAATGCCTGAGATACTTTTCCGAGCTTGGACATTTCATTCATTTCAACACGTGGCTTTAAAAGCCTTCTTGTTCTACAGTCATATTTAAATCTGTTATTTCTCTTCTCTTCTCTTTTCTTCCTTCAGTGGACGACCTCTTCAAAGAAGCAAACGTCAAGTCAAACGGCATCATTAACTATGAAGCGTTTACTCAAATGGTGACACTGCCACCAGTTGATTATTGACAATTTCAGGTAAAAAAATAAACACATTTAAAAAAAGTTAAAGTGGTTTAAATTGAACTGGAGACACAATAAACTTGAGTTTTGCAAATTGTAGAAATCCTAACTCTTTAGTGCTTCAGACGGAGGCCGTTGATCAGATCAAAAGATATTATTTACCTTAACACTTGAGTATTTTCTTCATGAATTAGCACTGCATGCAGTAGTATACATCATGATGTTATCATGCTAATCTACATTAATGTACTTACATTTTGTTTTTAAATCTGTATTTTAAAAAACTAAGTTTTAATATTCCTTTGGGATCTGACATTTGTAAACTTACCATTAAATTTGTAATTTGAAAAGAACACAATTTTCCTTAATTCATTCAATGCATTTGTGTTCATAACTTGTATTTATTTAGCTAAACCCAGTATGTATAAAAAAAGTATGTAATAAAACAATATTAATACGTAAAGACAAGTTCTCAGAATGTGCTCATTTGTATATTCACTCATCACAAGATTTGTTTCAGATCAGAAAAAGACAGACAAGGGATTATAAAACTGTACAAGAAGTACAGATTAAAAAAAAAAAAAAAAGATCTACTTTTATTTTAAAATTGATCAAAATCAGAGTTTGATATTTGGAGTTACATCAGTCAAACTATTCTTGTACGTGTTGATCTTCTTGTTGCACGTATTTAGTGCCAGTATTCACATATAAATGCACTTTTTGGTGGTATAAATGTCTTTCTTCATAAATAGATTTCTAATGCACCAATGTGAAATAAATACAAATGAAAAAAGGAAAAAATTAATTATTTTTAAACACTTAAAAGCTTTTGCTCATCATGGCAGCATTAGACGCAGCTCTCTCCTATGAGGACAAAATATACGCATACGTTGTTCAGACAGCTATTATTTTGAAACATCTGTCCTTGGTCCTCTTCTTTGTACTTTGATCTTCAGCTCTTTTTTTTTTTTTTTTTTTTGCTGATTTTCAGTTCCATTCAAGCAGTTCTTTTGTCCTAAGCTGTTTGTTCAGCGTCACTGTAAAACAAACCTTTCATTTTCATATTTTAGCATTTGGCAGCAGAGTCTTATCGAGAATTTCCTGGTCAATGTTTCCACTCATCTTTTCTTTATTTACCTGAAGTCTCCCACTATCATAAGCCAAAACACAACTGATGTTCCCACCTCTGCACTTTCCTGTTACTTTTTTCCTTCTGGTGGTGAGCAGTCCATTTTTCTCACTCTTGGTCCAAGTAGATCAAAATGTCGTCCACTTTGAACTGCCTTGTTGCTGAAAATGTGCTATATAAATAAAATTACCTTACGTTGTCCACTTGTTCTCCTGGAACTTCAAAAGCTTTAGCGAGATTTCTCCTCATCAGTCGAGTTCTGGATTGTTTGTTGGGAGTTCACAGCAGCTTAGGACACAACTCTCAGTTTTCCCCTTCATTGAGAGATCTTCATAAATGTCCCTGCAGGTGGTTCTTTGAATTCTTCTGATTATTGTTTTGATTATTGTGTCTGCTCCAAATACCATTAGAAAGTTGCACAAAAATGTTGAGAGAGCACTTTAAAATTATCCATTATGGGAAATGACAAACCATTATCTATATAAATTAGGTTTATATACTTCCAAATTGAAACTCTGCAGTTTTTAGAAGGTGATAAAGTCATTTAACAGCCTCTATAATCATCTTTAATATCTCACAAACTGCAGAGAAAACAAATATAATGAACAGAAAAATATTTTACAGCATCAGCAGAAACGTCGCCTTTCCCCTGTGGCGTTCCCTCTGTGACACAAGATAAACTGCAAACACCAGCTTGCCTTAGTGCTGCTTAAAGAGGCATTATAAGATAAGATCATTACATCGCTTTAGGGTGTTTATTAATTAGAAAACTCTTTTACCTTAGTATAAACACAATCTTTAGGAAAGAATCATTCAGCACCTATTAATTAGGAGATTGTTTTAGCTTTGGTGTCAGTTTTTCCCATGTTGTGAACATTTTTGTAAATGTAAACTAAGCTTCTTGACCTTTTCTTTTTAAATCAGCTTTTTTTGCACAGTATGAAAAATGTTGAAAATAAGCCCTTACGCTAGACGGCAGACAGAAAAGTGAAGTGTGGATCGATGCTGCGATATGTTGCTATTCATAAATAATCAAGTTTTCAAAATGTGTCTGAAATTATGCCTGAAGAATTAATTTTCCACCATGCGAAAAATGTTTCTATACATCAACTAATGAAGCAAAGTGACTTCTTGTTAAAACTTATTCCATGAATCAAATTACTTGCACATAATCAATTGTACTTAATATTAATTGGTTGGAGATGATGGCGAGGTGGACGATGGGGTGGAACAGGTGTCACAGAAAAAAGTTAATACAAATCAAAAGCAACGATATTAATAATATTAAGAACCAAAATGGGGGGGGACCAATTAAAGCCCGGAGTAAAATTTTACTATTTGCAACTCGGCTTTGTGAAAGAGGACGCAGTAATGAATAAACCAGTTGTTAAGACGTACATGTATTTCACCCCAAAACATAGAAAACACCAGAACACCAGCAGTCAGATAAGAGAGAGAATAAATGGGAGGATAGATGATCTCAGGTGTATTTCATAAGTTAATAAAGTGAAATGCAACTTAAACATGATTTAAACAATAGACTGACACTAATTCTGCACTACTGAATTTGAAATCAACTTTCAAACTAAACCTAAACTGGTTAAAGGATCAATTTTTATCAAACATTTCATTTGGTAACTTGAAAGAGATTTGGTAAAGATGACAAAGGAACTCATTGAAATGTTAAACAAACTGAGTCGCAGCATCAAGGATGGAACAGGAAAAGGTTTTTACCTACTGAGGGTCACACCTTGCTTTTCTGTAGTCGGCATCGGCTTGTTCAGGGCATTCTTGGGGAACGTGTAATTCCAAGTCACTTTTTTGCATAATATGGAGAAAAAAAATCCGGATCAAAGTTTATTCCTTCGGCATAGGTACTGGACGCACTAACAGAAACTTCTGCATCTTTCTGAACCCAACTCGTCTGAAGTTTCAGGAGAAGTGTTTCTCTCTGCCAGTGGGAAAAAGGGAGCTGGGTGTCCTTGGGCAAAGAGGAGATCCTCTCTTGAAGATAACACGTTTCCATTTTTTTTCTTTGCTTTAAAAAAAAAAAAGCATTTAAAATATGTATTTAACTCTTATAAAGGGTGTAAATACACTCCAGGGGTTTGATCGTATTTTCTTGAGTACAGTTGACTGATAAGAGCACGCAGAGGCTAAAATCACATTTTCTCCATAATTCGTATTCTCCATGGAACCTCTTCACCTGAGGCGTCAGAAAATAAATAATAAAAAACTTGCAATACACAGGACGGTTTTATAAAAGGAGACGTTTCTTTTGTTTATTTTACAAGGCCTGTTGAACATGAAGAAAGAGCACTGGTTTTATTGAGAATGATTTTCTTTTCAGAGGAAATGTTCATCTGTTTAGAGAAACCGTCAGTCACACGTTACATCGAGTTACGTGAAGGCGGAGGTACAGAGATGTCCTGCTCCATCTAAGTGAGTCCACCTTGTTTGACTTTATTTAAACTTTTTACACGTTAAAGACGAAGAAGTGCAGAAACATTTGAAGATACCGCTGCAGCTTAGACGGGATCAAACAAACATTTTTAAAGCAGAAACCAGGTCTTATACATATATGGAGTACTACACGTGTTTACCCATTAACTGTTGTTACATAACATGATAAAAGGTAGTGTCTTTTTTTTTTTTGAGACGTTTGACAATCATTTAAAACAAGCAGTACTCTAACACACTACATTTTCTTCAAACTAATAGCTTAACCAGGATTAAAAACACCAAATGATTCACTACTCAAGTTGAAACGGCACTGGGCCCGCCAATACCTGAAACTGGCACCAGAACAAGTGGAGCTTGTGCAGCTCCTAGCACCAAATATACCTGTAGCTTCGATTTTCTTAAACATTTACTCTTGACAGTTTAGAAAAAAAAAAAAAAAACCTGTGTGGTAAAGCCAAAGCGTAAAAACTGTAACCTCTTAGACTATTTATTGTAGCATTTTTACAAGCTGCTGCAGACATTTAACAAGCTGAAGCGTTGATAAAGGCCACCCCTGGTCTGTGACTGCCCTGTTACATCTTTACAACCAACTGCTGTTCAACCAAACTGAGAAAAACATAACAGAGACAGCAGTGTCAGGAACACGCAGCATGAAAAGGGCTCTGAAAAAACCCAGAGCATGATAAAAAAAAAAATTAAATAAAAATTGGGGCGTTTTGAACATAGGCATTAGTTTCTGCTTCAAAGGCTGCATATAAAAAAACTGGACAAAACCACTGAGCTTCAGAGATGAAGCCAGAGCAGATGTTCCTTTGAGTGCAAGCTACCTGATTACCTCAGAGCACCGGCTCCAACATTTCTCTGGCTTCTTTAGAGGTTATCTGCACCAAAGCTGGAAGCTTTGGACTAGAGCTGGAAGTAAAACAGCTTTTTCCTAAGGCTGCTAACAGGAACTTTAAGGTTCCTGTTGGAAAACAGGAACCTTAAAGCCAAATCAGTTCATCATTCTGAGCATCTTTTCAAGACAAGTTATTCTTCCTTTGTGGCTTCCTGAGTTGCTGTAGATCATAGCACAGGCAGTTTATTCACACAAATCACGTCTTACTAATGCAAACCAATGTTCATATTTCATCAAAAATGTATACACTTTCTTGAAAAACTAAATGTTTGTGACAGCTCTTAAATATGTTGACTGTTATAACATGAGTTACAAAGAGTCTTTATAACACCAGTGCTGCAAAACAGTCCTGAATTCAGCTAAGAACTGCAACCGTGCAGCTTTAAGTGATGTGCAGACCAAGTTTCACAATGTGGCCTGAGATCATAAAACCAAACCAAACAATAAAAGATTGGAGACAATGAGCTAAGCTCATCTTTCCTGCTAATATAACCTCTTATGTCCCAGCTTTGTGCCATTATTGTTCTGTCCTAATTTATGCAGATTACTGGGCAGAATGATGACAAACTGCACATAAAAACAGAAGTATAAACTCTTCTTCTCTTAATCACTTTATATATTCTGCTGTCATGGTGTTGATGGTCTGATTGCTACACTTCCTACAGATTCCTGCTCATTGAAAACATAAAATAAAACCTGCACTTGAACTTATTTTTTAGATTTCAGCACTGGACACATTTTGGTTGGTTACTTGGTGCCAAAACGCAGTATTGGTGGGATTTGTAATTTTTTCCCCCTAGATTTTATGACCTCATTGCATCTGCATGCTGCTGGTAACTCTGAAATAAATCTCTGATTAAAAACATGCAATAAAAACTTATCAATTTTAAACCTCTATATTATAGAGTCTATAATTTAGTTTGGTCTATAGTTTGGAGCTGGTTTCACTTTCCTGCTAAGATCAATGGTACCCTTAAGAAAAACAATCTAAATGGTGACCAGATGAAGAGCTCATCAGGATGACAGCTCAGAGGTGTGTTTTTAAAGGTCTGATGATGTTTATATTTGCTTTTTGAAAAGCTTCAAACACAGTATCCCAACATAAATCCTATAGACCAGTGTGTCTGTCAGAGAGTTGATCCAACTTGAAAATTGCCTGAATTGATCCTTTAAAGTCATATCTGCCAGCTGAATACCGGTGATAAAAACTCATTTAGATCAAAAAGGAGAATTTATTTATAAGGTAACTCTGATAATGAATAGATTTTAAAAAATAAAACCATACAGATAGTGATCCAGCTGAACCTCTAAGTTGAATGCTCCTGAGATATTAAATAAACGAGGACTAAGGTCACTTTCAGCTTCTGTTCAATATGACTTTAGGTAACAGGCGCAGAATAAAGGTCTGAAATACTTCCACTGTAGCTTCATTTATCAGCCCCAACGGCTATATTTGTCCTTTGAATGCGGTCTGGAAATTATATTTTTAATGGTGCTCGCCGACGCTTTGGTGGAGGTTCTGTTAATTAACAAGCCACATAAAACTCAATGTGTCAGGGCAAACTGCTCAGCCTCTATTGAAGCTTCCCAAAGGTGTCAGATTTTCACATGAAGCTGTTTGGAGGTTCTGTTATGTTCTGGTGACGCCGGGTCATTCAAAGGCAGAGATGTGCGCCAAGAGTCACGTAAGGATAAATCAGTTACAGCCGAGAGAGTAAATTGTTTGGATCTGAATGAGTGCAGACATGGAAATATGAGAGTGTTTTTAACTGTGGTAAAAAATAAAAAACAATAAAAACCCTCTTCATTAGTGGATACCAGCTGGTTAATCAACACATGATGACTATAAGCCCAGAATGTTTTTTTTTTCTTTTTATCCAAACTATAAACATCTGGTGATTTTTCCACTGTCGGCTCCAAACCAGGTCGGCTGAAGATAAGAAGCACCGACTCACACCGCGAGCGTTTCTAGCAAACAATTGAGAAACTTCCGTTGTAAAAGTAAAAACAGTGATTTTAGGCAATAAAACCTATAACCAATGATTCTGACACGACAGCTATGCTATGTAAAGTTACTACAAACTTTAAAATTGGCTCTAGTTACAACTTTCAATAAAGGCATCTTGGTAGGTTTTGTTCTATAGCTACAAAACCTACCAGTCGTAATTAAAACCTGGTTTTCTGGATGTATACCTTGTGATCATTTCGCAGTGTTTAATTGTAAAACTGAACTAAACTCTGCTAACCTGAAAAAGTTTGTAACTTTCTCAAACACAGCCTTAGAAAGCAGAAACAAATCCCTGGTTTCTGCAAAAGGTTCTGGAGGTGGAAGCATGGCTTTTGAGCGTTGAACTTTGACTCTAACTCAACTCATGTCTAGGAAGAATTTGCTGATCTAATTAAAAACTTCAGTCTGACACATGAATACGTTGTGAATTCAGGGGTTCATGTCAAGATAATTACGCCAATTTTTGATCCGACATCTCCCTTCTGGCAATCTTAAGGATATTCCAAATATTACGATGGCTCTGAAGATAATACTCTGATTTATTACTGCCTTGTTAATCCTCCATCTTGGACTAATAAGGCAATCCAAGATGGAGGATCATTCAAAATACAGAAAACCAGGCCTCTGCCATGGGACGCTAGAAAGTACCATGTTTGCCATGTTTTTATGAACATGTCCACAAAACACTGTTAATTCTTCCTTGTCGGCCATGTTTGTTTACTCTGAGCTCAAGTTTGATCTCGAGAGGTTTTGAGAGATTCCATGAGTAAAATTTCTTCATTGTCTTTGTCGTGTGGCTGAACACCACACACTGTATAACCAAACTTGATATAGCTGTGATTTTTCAATGTCTTTTGGGGACTCTCAGGCTTTGAAAACAGATTAAGCTTTAGCTAGGACATGCTTCATACAGGTAATAACACAGTTTCACTCAGGTACGTTGTGTCCGCACTATAAGTCATACAGCAAAACATTTGAAAACGTCTTTAACAATACATAGAAATCTTTGGAAAGCTTCTGGAAGCCCTCACAATTTTGACCCGACACATGTACTGTTGAAAGGCTCCCTTTTTTTTAAAAAAAAAAACCTTAGTCGAGCAGGTACAGTTTGAGACCCATAATGCAAAAGATTAGTGCTTAACAGAAATGCAGCGGGCTAACAGCACAGGACTCAATGAAATGACAAATTACCAGTTATGCACCATATGTTTTGCTTCCCAACACATGCACCACATATTAAAGGCCACTGAGCTGCATGTTTTAAGACTCTGCTGCAGTCATCAAAATAAAAACAAGCATTACAACAGAAAAGATTAGTGGTTTGTCTAAATGTGTTAATGCATTGTAACTGGGTAGAACGAAAGAGTCTCATCTTCTGTAAAACACTCCAACCTGCTAAACAGACGTCGTCAAAATGCGAGACGCACAAAGTGCAAACAAATATTTAAGCTCTTGGTTTGTGTCCTTCACGCCGGCTCCAAGTGAACTCTGTGGTCTGCCAGTGACTTGATTGTTAAGCATTAGCAGAGGTCCCGATGGTTGGCTCCCTGTAAAGGCCCGTGGTTTATTACCCTGTGGTTGAAGCAACACGAGGAGAGCGGGACCTTAGTGGAGAGGCACGCCGGAGTCCTGACTGCACGTCTTGCAGCAGCGTGCCTGCACGTTTGGCTGCTGGCAGCGACTGAGCGAGCGCAGAGCGTGACAGATGCGAGATGCCAGACGGTCACGAAGACAAACCACTCCTGTGTGGATGACAGAAGGACAAAAATGTCAGAGGTCACTGAGAGCAGAGGCTGCGTTGTTTATGGAGCAGGTTACCAGTAGAAAAACTGAGCTGGTCAGGGGGATTTTCAGGATCTTGAAACACATGAGGCTTAGTCCAAAACCCAGAATTAGCTCAATTTTCAAAACGACACCAGCATTATGTTTAGGTGATTAAAGTAGCCAATAAATGCTGAGCTAATTTCCTGCCCAGTGTAGGTTTCTTTTTAATGAATGCAAATTAATGTGGCTGTAATGTGAAATAATGTATGTGCAAATGAGCAATATCTTACTATAACTCAGTTAAGTCTAGATGAAAAATTCCGTTGACTGAAAGTAACACCATTGAGTCAAGCAGACAGAGTTATGACAGGAATCTGTGGAGGACACTGAAGATCAGGATGACGGCAAGAAGGCCATCCAGCATCAAAAACTTGAAGAAAAAAAAAAGTAAAAAATACCAGTAGAAATATGCAAAACGTTGCTCTGTTAAAGTAGCTCAACAAACAAACAATCAAGTGATGCATGTTGCTTTTCCCAGATTTTATATCAGTATATTTTTACTAGATTTCTGCGTTTTGATGGATTTGTTGGATTTTATTTGTGCAGATTTTGTGAACTGGATGTTTGTCGTGTGGCTGGATTGAGTTAAATATTGAACACCATTTGGCAACATTTATTTGCTTTGTAACTTTTGGTGGGAAGCCAGCTGCTTTGAGGGAAAGATACACGAAAGAAAAGGAAAAAAAAAAGAAATCTTTGCTGTGGCAATTAAATAGATAATAGCGAGTCCTGGAAAAGGAAACAAAAATAAATAAGTAAACGAACCAAATCAGATATCTGCCACAATAGGACGAGAGTGAAATTCAATTATCTGAGAAAGTGAACTCTGAGAGAACCGATGCGCCTTTAATGCTTATATTTGGGAAAGGACCTAGGGGCTGCTGGGCGTTTTGAAACCACCCTTGAAAGACACCCAGAAATATGTGGAAAGCTCTGTGAAAATGGGTTTAAAGGTTTCCTGTATTCCTGCAAACCGGTGTGAAGGACGAGGTTTGGGTGCTTGATGCAGCTGAAAGCAACTTCAAAAGCAAACGGGTCAATCGTATATTAAACATGTAATTCGGTCATTCAGGTGGAAGTCAGACTGTCTGGACTTCTAGAAGAGAGTTTATTTTATAAAACCTTAAACCTTTAAGGTCTGGAATCAGAAGAGTGACAAAACAGATCAGTGAATGCAAAAGATGAACAAAATGTATTGTTAAAAAAAATAAACGTGAGAGAAATCAAAGATTGCGTTAGTCCTTAGTAAGATCCTAAAAATAGTTAAACTGCGGGAAAAAAAAGTGCTTAAAACATTAATCCCAGAATATAAGCACCCTTTCATAAATATTCCTCTGTGTCCTATTTTAATAAAAATATTTTTTTTGCGTGGAAATTCAGCCTGACCACCAGCAAAACGTCAGAGTGATCCTGCCTCATTTCTTTACTTCACTTTTCACTATCAAGCAATAAGAAAATAGAAAATTAAACTGTTGCTGAACAAAGCAGTTGATGTGTGTCGCTTATTTGTTTTTTTTCTATTGGGTGACGTAAGTAGTCCAGAAAGTGGCAGTGAAAGTGCAGCAAGGTGAAAAGACAATACTGAAGAAGGCCTCTCACTGTTTGTAAAACAATATTTACCGAAAGGAAACTGCACATTAAATACTTCATTAGTTTTGTAGCCTTGCACAAAGAGCCACGATAAATGTTTTGTTTGCAAAAACAAAAATCTGTTTTTTTTTCCAAATACTGACTGAGTTTAACCTTTTATTTCATCCTCCCTCCAGCTGCAGTCAGACTGGACTCGCTCCAGTTGAAGTATTTTACGAAGGTGACCGAAGATTTGGTCAGATGGAAAAAGCAATTTGGAGGTGCAAAACCTTTAAAAACCTTTTTTTGTTGTTTTGCACTTGCTTCTGATTCTGAAACTAGACATAAAGACAAATTTGCTTCTTGAAAACCTTCCAACCAGCACGCATAATCTCTATGCAATGACTCATATATATATATATATATATATAATACAATATTGTTTTTAAACAAGACATATAAATAAGTTAGAAACTTTCAGCAAAAGATTCAAAGACATTCATTGCCTGTTTCATTCAGAATCATTTTCACAATTTTGGAGCTCAATCTGTCCTTGTAATTAGAACATTGTGTTGTAGGAGTAAAGTTTGTTTTACCATCTGATGCTCATCTTCCCTTGAGCACAATAAAAAAACAGACAAGAACCCACACTTTCCTGCTGCAATCCGATGATTAACAACACGCCTGCAACAGAAAAGGACTTTAACAGGCAACGTTTAACTTGACACTCCCTGAGCAACAGACATTATAAACCTCTGAGTGTCAAAAGTTTACCTGTAAGTGAGCACTCTTTTAATCAGGCTAAATATTTAATCGCCTATGTGCGCATCAAGAGCAGCATCAAATCATCATCATCACAAAAGATTAAAATGTTTTCACTTGTGAACCTGGAGCTCCAGAGCCGTGGGAGAGGGCAGACAGCAGGTGGCTGATGTTTGAACCATCTGTTTCAAGGGGGAAGAAAAGTAAAGAAAAACAGAGAAATCATCTATTTCAATAACTGTACGCACATAAGGAGGAAGCAAACTAGTAATTGTGATGAAGGAAAGTTTTAAAACGTTTCGCCCAGAAAAGACTGTCAATGTTTATGTTTTTCAAAGATCTGCAAACCGTCTTAAAGTGAATTCATCTTTCAGTGCAGAATCACCTCCTCATAATATGACCTTTAATTTAAGGATATTTATCTGGGAAGACAAAAAAATACATTAAGAAATGGGTGGTTTTGTTTAAAAAAAACCAAAAAAAACTAATCCCCAATCAGTAAAATATGCAAGAGTGGGATTTTATTATTTGCTCTTGTATTTTATTTATAGCTTGATCAAAGTTTGATGGAGCTTTTAGTATGAGTCCCTAAGCCTTAAATAAGATGTTATAGAAAGCTCCTTTTCTCAAAGCCATTTGTCAAAATGGGAACATGGCATTCAAGTGCAGTCCACATTTGTTGATCTTCATAAATCAGGAACATTAAGATAATTACTCACCAGAATTTTCCCTTAAATATAATCTGTGAGAAACATGGCTTATTTTCTCTGGATCTAGTCCTCTAATCCTAGAAAATGTCTTCAGGTGATAGAAGGCTGTCTTTGTTAATTATCTTTATGTGTTTCTGAATGGTCAGCTGTGAGTCCATCACCCAGAATTCAGGCCTGATCAGGAGCTGACTCCAGATGATTGCTCTTTAGTGCCAAACACAATGACTTCAGCTTTGTTTCTGTTCAGCTGGAGAAAGTTGTGGTGAACACAATCATTGATTTGTCTTTTAGCATCTGTCACCTGGTGATATTGTAATAGAGCTGTTGGCATCTGCATAGCTATGACAGCTAATATGACCATAACCACAGCTATGCTAGCTAATATAATTACTTGTTATATAATCTGGGTGCAAAAATGTAGATTTTAAATAGGAGGGGACCCAGAATTGAACCTTGGGGTACACCATATCATGTGACTTTTATGCTCACTGCACTAAAAATTACCTATTGACACAAGTAAGTACCAACAGAACCAACACTGTGGATTTTCCAGTCTGGAAAGGATTGGATTGCTCTAATTTCACTACTGTAAGATTCACTGCATTAAAAGATGCTTTCAAGACCTTTCGAAAGACCTTTCTATAGCCACCGTCAACAAGGTGGCTATAGAAGTGAAAACCAGTCAGTTATTGAAATGATAAGAAGCAATGCTAAAGTTAGTTTGTACCAACCAGCTAAATGTGGGGCTCACTCAAAGTCAGTGTCTTAAAAATTGAGTCAGAAAATAAAAAAAAGAAGAGGAAGATTTTATTGTAAACATTTTAACTGGGTACAACTGTTATATCGTGTCAAGTACATATAATTTTCCACATGACATTCCCCAGAACTACTCCTTTGTTGCTGCTTCAACTGGTACAGTTCATAAAGGGAGGAGGTAAGGCTTGGATAATTTTCTTTCGCTAAGTGAAAACACAACCTTAAGTTAGATGATGGACAGTTTAAATAGGTCTCTAAAGCAATCCAGGGATTGTTCAGGTCAAACAAATTATTTTGGAGAGCTTTACATTCGAAAGAAAAACAGGCTTTAGCTTTGAACCATGTCAGAAGACGTACTTTAGGATTAAACATCTTTTTTTCACAAAAGATCTTTATGAAGCTGTATCCTCAAGTGTTTGCAACCGGAATGATTTTGTATTTTGTTTGTAGTTTGTGCTTCAATGCATTTTATCTGTGTTTGTTTGTGACAGACCAACAAAAAGTGTTTTACAAAAAGAACTGGATAAGTGCTAATGCATTTCTATTTAACCCGCTTTAGAGATACCTTTGATCTCTTTTTTAGCCTCTAGTCTTTTGACGTATGTCTTTAAGGATCACGGACATTTAGAAACTAAAGATTTATCCAATGTGCCTTGGGAAATAGCTCAAACTCAGAAAAAATATAGAGGATCAAGGAACAGTATACCGCATACTCTCAATGAGATTTATGTCTATGGTTGTATAAAACACTGATCTGCTTTGATCGAAAGCTTTCTGTTGGAGCTTTGGCTGTACGCTTATGGTCTGAAATGTGACCCTTTCCTTCGTCTTGGATCAGTTGCCGTTTCTAACAGGTTTTCTTCCAAGTTTGCCAAGGCTACTAAAACAAGGGTGTCCCTGTATGGCAGCTTGTTTTAACATAAACATGGTGTTGTTTAATTATCGGTTAACAATCTAGACATCTAAAACTGAATTTCGGCTAGACACGCCCACATTCTGACTATCCTGAATGGTAATTTAGGAAATCTGCATTTACAGATGAACAGTTTGAGATTTCTTCAGTTACATTTTGACAAATCAAAATGTCTTTCGAGATATCTCACTGATGGAGTCGTGATTTGAAAGGTCTGTAATTACAAATGAAGATATATCAAACTCATTGATGACTAATTGAAATTACATTTTTAAGATATCTGAATTTTAAGACATTGTGCATAAAACATCCCAGTGCTGCCACTGAGTTGTCCAAATAATTGGCTACAGAATTTTGGGTGGCTGCAATGACACAGGCTTTTCTTGACAAAATTGTCAGAGTTAAAAATGCTATTATGAACCCATTTCTACTCTTAAAAGTGGTGCATTTTCAATTTTCTTAGACATTTCCCATGCCTGTTAATAAGTCACTTTAGATAAATTGCTTACTTATAAACATTTCTGGATCCAAATATCTCTAACTTTTCAACTTTTGTGCTGCTCTCTGATAAGCTTTTGATTCACAAATGTTCTTCTTGGTTTTGCACTGCTATTTAATTATTGGTAAATGAGTAATGAGGATTTATATATACATATGGAGGCCACATTTTTTACCTTTTTATCTGTGATCATTTTTCAAAGCATATATGATTCTCATTTTACTTTTTAGTTATGTGTCTCTTTATGCTGATTTATCAAATAAAACCTTAACAGGACAGGATGTAAAAAAAAAAAAAAGACCTTCAAAGTTTACTGTCACTGTCTATTTATATTATTTTCACATATGTAACACTCAGAGAAATGAGTTGCATTTAAGAAAAAAATCCAACTCTGTTGCCTGAATCCAGGTTTAAATCCATGACTGGAAATCTGAACCTGTTCGCTAAAAACCACCCAAACTTCCAACTTGCAATAAATATTTCTGGTACCTTGTGGGTGTATGAGAGTTGGGCCTCGAGCACAAAAAACGTTTTGGGCTGACGGTGACCTTGTTGGGAAACTTTTCCTTATTTAGGACAGTTACAGATGCAGAGATCAGCACAGAGTCTCTGGAAAAGTGCAAATGTCAGGGTTTACTTGCCAAGACCCGCTAGGTGAATAAAAAAGAGAAAAATAGTAAAAGAAAAAAAAACCCTGAATTGGATCAAAAACAATAAAAATAAAAAATAAAAATTCTATACTTGAATGTGAGCCTAAGACTGCAAAAAGAGACAGTAAAACAGATTGTTGAATGAACTCCTTTAGGAATATGTGTATTATGAAAATAAAAGTGTTTTTAACAACAGTAAGCTAAGCTAAAAGGTGAAAACCTGGTTACCATAAATCATATAATAAAACACAGAACCTCAAAGTCTCTCTCTTAGCAATAATACATGACAAAAGTCATTCCACATATAGCATATTAACATTAATCAGTTTGTAATTGGTTGTAAGAGAGCAAATTCACCCATTAGTCGTTTTTAATGTTCCTTAAACTTCATTCAAAATGAGAACAAATGATACTAAATAATCTTTAGCCTGGATTTCCACTAAAATAGTATATTTATATCCCCAAAAAGTACACGCACCAGAAAGCAATTTTCCTTTAAAATTTTTAGCTGCACCTCAATTTCTGCGTACAAGGCTGTGCCTCATGTTCTGCCTCTACTCGCCCACATTCAACCACAACTGCTCAATGCAAACTACCTCATGAATGTCGAGGTTTACTTAAACGAGCCGGCTGACTAGTGTCATTTCCTGGAGAACAGTTGCAACCGTGGAGAAGGATTTAAGAAAATCCCACAATTTTACGAGGCAGAAATCGTTGTGAGTGGAGCAGAGAGCCGAGCCGTGACAAATTAAAAAGGAACACACCGCCACCGGCATTTTAGGAGGCTGATGGCACGTTTGACAGTTTACCACGGAGTCAGGGTTACAAGAGCCTTTGGCTGAAACGCTGTAATGTAGCTCTAAATGTGAGGATATGCAACTTTTCACCTGAGGACACAGACGCCTCACCATCACCACCAGAAACGTCCTGAGAACTAATTAAAAATGCTTTCCTACCGCAAAAAAATTAATAAATAAAATTCAGTTGGCAACATAGTTTATTTTCAACCCATAAAACATGTTAAACAAAATGGCAGTGGGTGGGAGTAGATAAAAGTCAGCCTGAGAGGAGACGAACACGGCCTTCGACAACAGCAGAGGACAAATTACTCTAATCTCCTGGTTGCTTCTGTTTATTTCAGTGACTCACTTGTAACATAAGGTCTATCATAGATGGATATTGACAGCAACTTTTTAAAGGAAAAAAAAACAAACAGATTTTTGTCAGGTGGTGACTCGCTTAGTTGTCCCCAGTTAACCTGGAAGCAGAATATCTTAAAAAGGAAAAAGAAAATCCAATCAGGATTATCTGATTCTGATTCAGCTAATCCAAAGAGTCTATCAAAAATTGGTATGTGACATGTTATAAAAATGTCAATTTTATGAAAATTTAAATGCAATTTAATTACAGTTAAATAGTCAACAGAATAAAATTGTCTAAACATGAATTTGTATGTCATAATCATTTATGCTTACTTAGTAAGGTGTTTCATATTACTGATCCTTAATAAATTAATTTAAGATGGTTCTATATGTGAATGAAAAACAATCCTAATAATTGAATGGTTGGCATGAAAAAAGGATGAGTAAATATTAAGCTTGTGGCACAGAAATGTGAAACGATTCAACAAAAACTAAAATAATTCATCATCAAGATCTTTTTTAAAATATACACATATGCATGCATTTGAGTTGCATATCTTAACACATTAACCTCAAATTTGAATTATTTCACTTTTCTTTAAACATGTACTTAATAAACAAACATAAGAAATAAATATTTAAATAATTATAGACATTTATTTTTGCATACTTGTATTTCAAACCTGTGTTTTGGGTGTATAAACAATCTAATTTATGCATTTTTATTTTATTAATTAATGTTAATATCTCCACACTGGCATCGTAAGGCTGGATCCACATCCTCATAACATCTCACATTAACTTTAAATCTACATTTAACTCCAACAACAACAAAGACATGAGCTGTTTGGAAATCCTCCATGCTGCCTGTAGCCACACGCTGCGTTACCGGATTATAAAGTTGTGGGAAAATGCAGCTTATTTTTAAACACTCTGCATATCGTCTCCATATTCAGAGGTTCGGACGCTGCAGCTGTTTTCTTTGCGAGCTGAATATTCAGCTTGGACTTGCTGGACAGCTGCAGCAGAAAAAGCTCCGCTCTCCGTCGCCTCCTCCTCTGGTTAATGATGCAACGCTAAAGAAAAGATCTGCAGCTCTTGTGGGACCCACCTGCGCAGATTATGTCTCGAGGAAAGTCCAGAACGGATTCCATTAAACCGCTTGTTGACTTCTTAATGTTGTGTTTGGAGGTGTTGGTAGAATGTTGAACCAAGATTCTGCCAATGGAAGCAAAAATGATCCACAGGGACCTTCTGATGGGCAAAATCAGCTAACGGACAGGAGGTCATACTCTGCATTAGGAAGTGAAAATAGAAACTTTATCCATGAAACTCCTGCTTCGACTGACGTACAGTAACCTCTGACTGCTCCTTTGTTTTTCACACACACACAAAAAACCTTCTGCTACAAACCACATAACCACATTTAACCTTTGTTGTGTGTCTGCTACACACAACAATGATGCAAATTAACCCAACATTGTGTTGCCTTTCTTTCTAGTTCACATTATTGGCATGAAAACCTTTTTTAAACGCCCATAAATAAACTGTCATTGATTTATTCTTCAAAAATAAAATCATGTCCACTCTCTGATTTAATAAAGTCAATGATGCAATTAATACACCATCCTTAAGAATCCTTTTAGTGGAGCAAAAGATATCATGACATGCTGGAAAAAAAATTATATATATATATATATCTATCTATATATATATATATATATATATATCTATATATATATATATATATATATATATATATATATATATATATATATATAT
>CAEGAG010052111.1:0-14162 GCA_903067065.1 Brachyrhaphis terrabensis
TGGATGGATGGATGGATGGATGGATGGATGGATGGATGGATGGATGGATGGATGGATGGATGGATGGATGGATGGAAAGTTCAGTTCACACTAATCCAAATATATTTTGTTGTTTTATTTCATGTTTAGCTTCACCTGTAAAATTACTAAACTAATTTCAGACTTCTCCAGAATATTCCAGACTGCCATAGGATTATGTCATGGACTTTGGAATGAATGTGTGTGTTCAGTGACATTTTCACACCAACCTGTATGTAGCTGCCCCTTTCCTCTTCCTCGCTCTCCCTTAGCTGAATGACATCATCATCCTCTTCATCTTCATCTAGTTCACTCTCCGTGCTCTCGCCTTTGACCTGGATGACCCTGGATTCCTCCTCCCCCTTCAGGTGGCTGGCCAGTCGCTCAGATGAGTGGCTGCTGTCATCTGATCCCTCTTTCTGCAGGCTACGTGCCAAAGAAAACATGGCAAATTCTTACACTAAAAAGCAACAGTTAGGAATTTAAAAAGATTTTAGCTTGGATTTCTAAAAGCTTTCACTGCACCTGTTAGGAGCCGTGCCTTCATCCTCCTGCATGTCATTGGTCTCTGTTAGCTCCTCCTCCGTCTCCTCAGGGTGAGTGGGTGGTGGTCTAGGGAGGTCTCCCCCCTTTGATAGCATCTACCAACCACATGTTGTGTTACTGTGTAGACCTATAACAGGTCATGCTCGAGGTGTGTGAAGTGGCCTACCTTGTAGTGTTTCTCCAGGAAGTGCTGGTGCTGCTGTTGGACCACCAGCTGCTGCAGCGCCTGGGGCGACTGGGGTAAAGGAGCGCTCTGTGTACGAGCCAACGGTCGGTGGCGGGGCAGCTTGTTGACGGGCCGCATTCCAGAGGCTACACCTCTCTCTGCAGTAACCAGCGGTGACTGATTGTACATGGGCACTGAGTGGGTGGATGGTCACAGGACAAACATACTAAGAATTGTATTCTGCTTTGCAAATGTCTGACTAGTTTGGTGTTTGTCTTACCTAACATAGCAGTCTGTTGTCGGGCCTGCTCAAGCAACAGGACGTGCTGCAACAACGAGGAATGGGCTGAATGAGAGCCGGGGGGCGGAGTCTCCACATCATGTGCTGCACCTGCACAGGATCCACATCAATTCTTCTGCCATTTTACATAAAGCAGCTTTCAAAAATATTTATGTGACAAAATGAGACTTTTTCACATTTTGTCACATTACAACTGCCAACTTAGTTTACTCAGACCGTGTGTTATGGGCTAAACGTAGAAGGAAAACAATACATCCATCTATCCATTGTGCATAGCCATTTATTGGCGCAGGTGAGGGGCTGGAAGAGCTACACCCAGCATTCCATCACAGGCCAAAACAGAGACAAATAATGATCCACACCAAACTCATAATTCCAATTTAAAGAGACCAATTAACCTAACATCCGTGTTTCTAAAGCATGGCAGGAATCTGGAGGTCTGCATGGAAGAACCTACAGAAAGACTCCAGGCCAAGATTTAAAATCAGGACTTTCTGCTACCAACTGTAACATGTAAATGATAAATGGTTTTTAAGAGTTCTTTACAAATAAAAATCTCAATACCTATGTGTGCATGTGTATTCAGCTGCCCTGAGTCAACAATCTTTTGCTGCAATTATAGCAGTATGCCATTAGGGGTACTGCATGTCTCCAAATCTACAGGCTGAAATACTTTTTGGTCAGTTATTTTCTCTCTGGAGTTATGCAGCACCTATAAAATTACAATAAGTTTTTTACCTCCACCTTTGAATGATGTTCACCTCATATGACCCGATAGTTTCATATGAGGTAATAGCCATTCTATGGCTGGTTTGGTGCCTTCTCTGTGCCATGTGAGCATGGCACAGAGAAGCCATGTGAGCATGGCTTCTCTTAAAATTGTTTTAATTTAATTTTAATTAAATTAAAACATAATTTAATTATGTTTTAATTAAACATAATTAAATTATGTTTAATTTGTCAGATGACAAATTAAACATAATTCAATTCAACTTGGAATATTGCTTTAGAACCTAACCCTGCTTTAAAGAATTGGACTCCAGTCACTACTCATATAAGTTTTGAATGCAGTTGGTTGTTGTGGATGTTATTTATCAGAGTTAAAGTGGTTGAATAAAGATTTTGATTACGGTACACTTTTCAGATTGTTTTTAGCATTAAAAAAAAGAATCCATGTGTCCTTTTCATATATTTATACAAAGCAGAAGAAATAGACAAATAATTTTTTTATAAAAAGGGAAAAAATAGAAAAGGTTCAATGGGTATGAATACTTTTTCAAGGTACTGTAGATGCTGATCACCCGGTTAAATTGTGTGTGAGTGTTACCTGCTGGTAGGGAGGAAGTGGAGAGAAACTTCCCAGTTAGAGCTCCTCCCCCTCGTAGGGACTGGATGGCCTGACGCTCTGCTTCCTGCTGGGTGGACAGTTTCTGGGGTGGCTGGAAAGAAGAGATATTTTTATGAAATTTTTGTAATCAGTGTATATCAACGTGACATCTGTGAGAAGCAGTTAAGGGAAAGATGGCAAATTATTCCACAGATTAGGAAAATAAATCAAGTGGGAAAAGTTGCTGTCAGACAGCCAGGTCATGAATCTCATAGGTAAAACTAACACTAATCTTTTCACTGAGTGAAAAAAATCTGGTTTGCTCTCTGCAGGACAATCCACAAACATAAATTGCAAAGATGAACTTGTCTACCATGGACTTACTGTGATGTGTGTGTTGGCAGGGAGGCCTAGGGAGATATTGGGCAGGGAGGGTGAGGTGTAGAGGCTAAGAGGATTCAATGTCCCATCAGCCCCCAGTGTCTGATGGAGAGATCTCAGCTGTAAGATAAACACAGAAGCCAGCTGGTTAGAAAATTCAATACTAAATAAAAATCTCATTGTTTCCTGTTTTTATATTTTATATGTTGTGTTTTGGGACTTCTGCATCAATGTAGAATTGAAAATAATGTAAAAAAGATCAGACACTGGCAAAAGTCCAGTACTTAAGTAACACTTTATCAAGTCCGTAGAACCCCAAAGCGCTTCACACTACAGTCAATCATTTACTCATTCACACACACACTCACACACACACCCCAACAAGCTATGGATAGTAGCCACAGTTGCCCTGGGGCAGACTGATAGAAGCAGGGCTGCCATGCACCGGTGCCACCGGACCCTCTGACCACCACCAGCAGGCAAGGAGGGTGAAGTGTCTTGTCCAAGGACAGGAATTTAACCAGCAACTCACGGACTGAGGGTCTAATTCCTACCTCTGTCGCAATGTTCAGATTTGGGTGCAGTTTTCTTGTGTCTAAAGATCATTGTTGAGAAGATCTATCAAACCAATTTCTACTTTAACACTACGTCGTCCACCGGCAGGCCATTTTAAGTATTTATAGAAGGGTTATGCATCTTATGCATTCATTGTTTGCATCATCACAGTGGCTAACTCTCAGCCATCTCAATTGTTAGATATAATTTTCCATTCCAAATGGCATATTTTGTTTGAACTAAAAGGTATTTAGGGAACTGACTCTATGTAATCATATTTCTGGAAATGTTTTTAACAGATGGTCATATCAGAGTCACTTTGTACTTTTCATCCTCAAACCTGAAATTAGACATTTCACATTTGTCTAACAATATTGATACTAACACTTAGTATCAATATCTCACACAAAGATATTCTAAGCCAGCCCACCTGGTTCAAGTAGCAAACACTGACAGCTAAAATGAATTCCAAAATTCAAAGATGTCCATCAGAAATTTAAAATGACAACCACAAAAAAATAAAACACTGAAAAGGTCTGATTAATTGTGTCTTTCTTACCATCATGAGTCAGAACCTAAGAGTGAAGTCAATCTGTCCCGTTGTGCTTAAATCATCTGTAACCAGCAACTGTCTGGCCACTGAACTCATTCAGAAGTAGAATCAAGTATGAATGTGGTCATTTAATTTATGTTTTTTAACCCCTGGATTTTATAAAAAGAAAATTTAATTTTACACACTAAAAAGTGTGAATAAAAATGTAGAATTTTTATTAACATTTTCAGAAAATATTATAACATATGAATATTATGACACAAAATATTAATATTTTATAAGTGGAACATAAATTGCTCTTCATAATTAATGTCATTAGTAAATACAGTAACCAAATAATTTAAATTAATTGAAAAAACATTATTTATTAAAACTGGTCCATTGCTTTAATTTTTAATGAAACACTCTGAGGGTGTAATGCTGTAATGAAGCTTTGAGCTGTGTGAAAACAGTTCATGATAAGACAGACTGACAAAAAAAACGTCATGAAAGAACTTCTTTAAATGAAGCTTGTGCATGTTAAGCTGTGATTCAGCACCTCAGTTTGTATGTTGGGGACTGATCCCGTGTTGCCGTTGGCGATGGCCGTATTGGAACTGTTGGGGCTGCTGGGACCTGAGCCTGGAGCACTGTTACAAAGGGAGGAGACTGGGACAGAAACACAGAGAAAAGCTTAAATGTTGCTGATCATGTTTGGCTAATTTTTCCACTTACTCTCCTGTAGAAATTAAGAAATCTTTGTTCACCTGATATCTCAACAGCCCTTTTCTTGAAGGTGCTGATGACAGTTCCATCCTTCCTGCGCAACAATGGAGAGCTGCGCCTCTCTGCCACTTTCTGCTTGAGTCTAGATCGAACCTTCAGGTTCGGCTCTGAAACTGAATGAGTCAGATACAGAAGGAGACACATGGGGGGGCCTTAATTTCATGCAGTGATCACCATCTTTCAGCCATTAAAATCCATCTCTCCTATTAATTTAAGGCCGCAGCTTTTTGTCACAAAGACTGCAATGATTGGAGTGGCAGAAAATATTTCAAGACAGTGTCTTGCGTAAGTATTCAGATGTGTTGAACTTTTCTACATTCTGTCATTTTACAAACACATAACAAACACACATGTATATGAAAAAACTATCAGAATGGCAAAAGTTTCAGTCTCTAGATGTGCAAAGCTGATAGAGACGTACTCCAAAAGACCTGCTGCTGAAACTGCAACAAAAAGTGATCCTGCAATGTATTCAGAGGGGCATGCTGAATTTTTCAGAGTTTGAAAAATGTGATTCGTTTTTCACATTTTTCCACTATTTTATGGAGGTCTGAAAGTCCCAGTAAAATACATAGAAATTTGTGGTTATAAGTTCAAGAGGCATGTATATTTTTTAAAGGCACTGTTTTGGTGTACCAGTCAAAAAGACTGACTGGTGATAAATGAGTTTCAGACATTGAACCTTGTGTCTTCAGAGTCTTTCCTTTCCCTCCATAATAGATGCTATCTGGGCTACCTCTGCAGTGATGAGTCACAGTGAATCACCAACCAGTCAAACTGACACAAAATAACTTTTTCAGTAGTGTCTTCTGGTAACTATATGTCTATATATGTTTGCAAGGGGTAGTAAGTAAATATCATACGCACATTTAAATGTAAGCAATAGTGATGGGAATCTCTGCTCTTTTCAGAGTAATGAGGAACCGGCTTCTGGCACTCTTACAGGCAAAACTTTCGTGACTGAATAATCATATCAATAATCATTTATTAGGGATGGAGCCCCTGGACTCCATCATACTGACCCATCACTAGTAAGCAAGTCTATAACGGTCTGTTCAAAAATTACTGTTTATCAATATGGTGGAAAAAAGTTATCTAATAAAAATCAGAATATCATGATCGGAGCTTGATCAAACATGATCAACCGCCAAAATTGGCAGCAACTCAGGGTGGTTATTTTTGTTTGAACTATATTTTTCCTAATGTTGTTTTCATAGTAGTGTTGGTCAGATCAATATGTTAGAAAATATTATTCAATGCAACTATTATGTTTGGTGCAATCGTAAATGGTGTACCTAAGGAACCTGTTTGGTAAGGTAGGTGTACTCTTACAGTGGGGTTGGTGCATACTGGGCTCTGACAGGGTGTACAAACACATGCATGGACAAAAAGACAATGACGATGTTAATTCATTTTTAATTATTTTTCCAACTTGTTAACTCATTTTAACGGGAAATTATGTAACACAAAGGAACAGATCTATGCTGAGAAGGCTATGACTATGCCATCAGCACTGATGTTATTATATCGCTGTTTTATAACAGTTCCTTTGACACTTATAATACAAAAGGGAGTATAACAGCATTATGTGTTATTGACAAATAATGCTGATACATAATTACCATTAATATATCAATAATGCAGATTAATTTAACAATAGAGCTGTTTAATGTTGACACTGTATTTGAACGTGTTTTATTGTGGACCCGACTGAAAATACTGTCTTAAGTCAAACAGGAACATCAAGAATGCAGGAATTTTTTCTCACCATAGAAGCAACATCTGGTCTGACTTTCTGTAGAGGTGTGATACCTTCCTGGAGGAGGGCATCTGCTGACATAGCTTTTTACTTTTCACTCCACATCTGCTCTTCTTATTCTTTTTTGAGCATCTGCTCTGTCTTCTCAAACCCTCAGTCGGACATGGCAAATGACTGCTTGTCAGGTTCTGCTAGAGGTTTCTTCCTGTTAAAGGGGAGTTTTTCCTCTCTACTTTTGCTACATACATGCTCGGTATGAGAAAGTCAAACTCAACACAAGCACTTATCTACTATAACTACGTGCTCATTCAAGAGGAGTGAATGCCGTAAGTCAATGACTCAATGCTGGATTTCCTGAGAAAGAAACTTTTTAAAATCAACTTTCCTGAGCTTTACATCATGCTATAATCTTAATCCCTCATCCAAAAGGGATTAAATTCGGCAAAACCTTTGAGAGGACCTAACACCACCTTCGAGGCGCAGATCCTCCTCAGAGTTGCAGCTTCCAAACTTCTAAACTTCTGCCACACAAAGCACCTCTTCCCAAAACAACCCCCATCAGCTCCTTCAGACTAGCCAGCAACAAATAGCAAACTCTTGGTGGAACTGCATATCAACTGTGCTCATTATAGAAGCTCCTTCTCGGTGCAACACTGGTAAAAATATTTTTAGTAGGTTAATAGAGAAGCAATGTTGCGTTGAAGGTGCAGTGTTGGAAAGAGCAAGAGCTTCTTAAAGAGACAAAGACCCTGGGGCGTGCTGTGGTGGCGTAGGGGATAGAGCGACCCACATTTGGAGGCCTTGAGTCCTCGACACGGCCGTCGCGAGTTTGATTCCCGGACATTTGCCGCATGTCTTCCCCCTCTCCTTCCCTCTTTCCTGTCAGCCTACTTTCATATAAGGTAGGCTACTTACACATTTGACACTAGAGCCCACAAAAGACCCCCTGGAGGGGAAAAAAAAAAATAGAGACAAAGACCCAATTTCAAGGGATTAAATTATGAAGTTACATTTCATAACTTCATAATTATGAAGTTATGAAATGTAACTTACAGCATTTTTATAACAACTGAAGTTAACATAGTTACTTGATTGTTCTGTAAAATGGCACTATGTGCCTGGAAAACATATAATATTACCCCTTTAAACTAATTTGAGTAATTAACAACTTGATGCACTGTTCAATAACTTGAATCAACTGGAATGTATGTATTAGTGCCATGAGACCACATTTGTTATTAACTGACACTATGAAAATAAAACTGAACTGAAGTGAGCAACTTTGTATAAAGACTGCGTGTTATGGTCTCAGTCTCTGCAGCACACTGTCTCACCTGTCTTCCGAAGTGGGAAGTCGTCTTTGCCCTCGTAGTTTCCGAGAAGAGGGGGGAGTTTGTAGGAGGGAGGGGTTCCGGGGGTGTTACTCTGAGGGGGGGAGCTTTGCTCTAGTGACGGGTGCTGGCCTCCCCTGCAGTTACAAACACACACATTACATAACTGACGCCACTACTAATGCTGATTTTCTATTAACCTTCTTTGTATACGTTTCCTTGATTTCATTATTTCCTAGAAACATTTGCTGTTACAGTAAGCATGAAATTAATTACACCATGTCTCTTTATCCCGTAATTTTCACCTGCAGTAAAGTTAATGCTGAAGGCTGAATGAGTTTAAGCAAAAGCTTCTGATACTAGCAGCAGACCTTTTCTCTTTCAGGCCAGTGAACTGTTACCAGAAGCTGCTGGGGCATCTGAAACTGACCAAACATGGCATTAACTCACTGAAGCTCCTCTGAGGTGATGAGGCTTTACTACATCTGTGCACTGTTACAAACTTGAAGCAGTGACACTTTTTGGAACAGACTTCCGACATGAAGAAGAAAGTCAAATGACAGCAGGTTTAATGGAGTGATGACAAGTAAACTTGCAAATAACTGAACGCTGGCCACATGAGGAAGACAACAGCAAAATCCAGTGGCTAGTGACTGAAAAGTGGCTGATTGGTAACGGGCCGCAGCTGAGAACAAACAGCTAGGAAAATAAATCTAACTGTAACAAAATCTAACCCATAACAGGACCTAAACAATAAACAGAATAAATAACTGAAGTTACTATCTTTGGACCTAAAGAAGAACTATCTAGAGTCAATGCACAGCTTCAGTTATTACAACAAAAAACTACTCAGATAGCACACGATGGTAATTCAACATTGAATTATAGTCAGAATGGTTGATTTTTTGTTGAGGTCGACAACTGATGGTGGATCAACCATCAAATAATCATCCAATTGTAGCCAACTAACCAATGTTGAAAAGATGTCATTGAATCAATGTTGTTTTGTGGTTGAAATCTAATGAATGAAATGCCGATGTCTGATCAATGTCGGATCAATGTATGCTGTTTGTTGCACCCTTCCCATCTTCTCCGCCTCTTCTGAGCTCTGGGTGAGATAATTGTGGGATAATCAATTAAATTAAGCACTATATTGAGAACAGTGGGTTGTGATTCCTTTCTGTACTTTTCTTACTTGTCTGTAAATATTATTACTGACTGTGCATATTTTGTTGACACAAAAACATCTACTTCTTACTACAAGGAGTGAAGCGGTCCACCCCCACTATTTACATGAGTGGGATGTCCCAAACACACAACCACTTTGCTGTTGGCTTGTTTTCAAAATATGTTAATTCAATGTTGAATTATCAAAAAAAAATTAATATAATGAAAAAAATTATTTAAATCAGTGAAAAAGTGAAACTTGCATATTATTTTCATTCATTACACACAGACTTATTTAATTCAAATGTTTATTTCTTTTTATGTTAATGATTATAACTCACAACTAATGAAAACCCCAAATTCAGTATCTCAGAAAATTAGAATATTACTTAAGACCAATACAAATAAGGAATTTTAGAAATGTTGGCCAACTGAAAAGTGTGAACATAAAAAGTATGAGCATGTTCTTAGTGGGTGCTACTTTTGCTCAGATTACTGCAGCAATGTGGTGTGACATGGAGTTGATCAGTCTGTTGTACTGTCCAGGTGTTATGAGAGCCCAGGTTGTCCTGATGTTGACCTTCAGCTATTCTGAATTGTTGGGTCTGGTGTATTACATCTTCCTCTTCACAATAGCCCATACAATTTCTATGGAGTTGAGGTCAGGTGAGTTTGCTGGCCAATCAAGAGCAGAGATTCCATGGTCCTTAAACCAGGTACTGGAGCTTTGGCACTGTGTGCAGGTACCAAGTCCTATTGGAAAATTAAATCTACATCTCCATAAAGTTTTCAGCAGCGGAAGCATGAAGTACTTCTTGGTAGATGGCTGCTTTGACCTCGGACCTCAGAAAACACAGTGGACCATCACTAGCAGATGACATGGCACCAAAACCATCAATGACTGTGGAAACCTTAGACTGGACCTCAAGCAACATGGTTTCCATGCCTCTCCTCTCTTCCTCCAGATTCTGGGACCTTGATTTCCAAAGGAAATGCAATATTTACTTTCATCAGAGAACATAACTTTGGACCACTCAGCAGCAGTCCAGTGCTGCTTGTATTTAGTCCAGGTGAGATGCTTCTGATACCGTCTCTTGTTCAAGAGTGGCTTGACACAAGGAATGCGACAGCTGAAACCCATGTCTTGCATACATCTGTGTGTGGTGGTTCTTGAAGCACTGACTCCAGCTGCAGTCCACTCTTTGTAAATATCCCCCTCATTTTTGAATGAGTCTTAATTCACGATCGTCTCCAGGGTGCGGTTATACTAATTGCTTGTCCATTTTTTTTTTCTATCACACCTTTTCCTTCTCTTTACCTCTGTATGAATGTGCTTTGACACAGAGCTCTGTGCACAAAGGTCATCTTTTGGACAACTTGTCAGGTCAGCAGTCATCCCTATGATTGTGTAACCTAAAGAACTGGACTGAGAGACAATTTAAAAGCACTTACAGGTGTATTGAGTTTGTTATCTGATTAATGTGTTCAATAGTGAAGACCAGGGGTCTTCAATATTGAACCTTTTCACAATATTCAAATTTTCTGAGATACTGAATTTGGAGTTTTCATTAGTTGTCAGTAATTATCATCAACACTAAAAGAAATAAACAAATATATCAGTCTGTTGTTACAGACTGATATATTTTGTCAGTCTGGAGAAAAGTGTTGCAATTTGCAAGGGAACATAAATATCAGACTCTGGTGCTATGGACCAAGGTCATGTGGTCTGATTAGAACAGACTGACTCTCTTCAAGAGTGATGGGCGCATCAGGGTAAGAAGAGAGGCAGATTAAATAATTACCCATCATGCCTAGTGCCTACAGGCCTGTAGGAGCAGTGCCACAATCTGGGATTGCTGCAGTTGGTCAGGTCCAGGTTCAGCACCCTGATGAGGTCAGCCTACTGCCCGAATATACTGACTGACCGGGTTCCTCCTTCATCAGTGGATTGTTATTCCCTGATGGCACAGCCATTACCCAGGTGACAATGCCAGGATTCACTGGATTGAAATTGTGAACGAGTGGTTCAGGGAGCATGAGACATAATTTTCACGTAAAAATTGGCCACCACAGAGTCCAGGCCTTAAACCCATGGACAATTTTTGTGATTGTTACGGCCCTGAGCCTTGTGAGCTGAGTTGGGCGTGCTTTTCTTGTCTGCCTTTGTGCTCCTCCCCTTTGCTGGTGTTGCTGATCCGTTGATTTGAACATCGCTGTCTCCATCTTCCAGGTCGCCTTCGGCGTCCACTCTGCCGCTTGATGCTTGTAGTGTTCTGTTGCCAGGCCTCAGCTCCCCTCCTTTAGCACATTTGAGTTTGTCTTTGATTTGCACTTCAACACTTCCATATGCACTGATACACAACATTCAAGCATTTGCCTTACACCACTGATACTGACTTTCACAATCCATTATAGTTTTTTTAATAAATATTTCTTTTTCTGCACTTTATCCTCTGAATGGTCTTCTGTTTTTGTTGTGACCTTGAGCCAGTCGTAACAGTGATGTTCTGGGGAAGGTTTTTCACAGTAGTTAGGCCTCTAGCATCCTCAATACAAGATCTTGGTGAAAATTAAATGCAACACTTGATGGAAATAAATCTAAAGGCATCCAAAAACAGCCGCAGCAAATAAGTGACATAATCAAAATTAAAGTCCTGGTCTATTGGCGTAATTGTTTTTTAGCATGTTGAACATGGATATAGGTCAAACTACCAAAAACGTTTACCCCGTTCACCCTGTAAAGAAAATAGGCCGTTCTCACCAGCACTTTGGGGAGAAGGAGTGGTTGAGTCCTCCTGGACCAGGTTCTTTCTTACTGAGAAGAAACTCCTGAAGCTTCAGCTTCACCTCTGTGCTGGCAATGGCACCTTCCATAACACAAACACATGCAGACAGCATCATGATGCTACACTCTCTGTACATCAACATGTACATTTCAGTGTAGTCACTGATGGCAGCACTAGAACCTACTCTCTTTCCCTTTCTCTTTGTTTCTCAGCAGCAACAGTTGTTGCTCCAGTCTCTGTTTCTCCTGTTCTTCATGTCTTTGTTGCTCCAGTTTTCTCTTATGCTCCAACTCCTGCTGCCGCTTTGCTGCCAGCAGCTCCTGTTGTTGCTTACACACATATACAAACACGTTTAACTTGGGTTAAAGACTGCTTCTGGAGATGAGTGATAAGCCAGTGACTATAAAGAGAATATGAGCTACCTTTAAGTGCTCTTGCAGCTGGACTTCATGCTGCCTTGTTAACACTTCATGTTTTTTCTGAAACTCCGCAAATAGCAGCTGCTTCTGGAGTTCCTGTTGCTGTTTGAGAAGCACGAGTTCCTGTTGAAGCTGCTGCTCTCTCAAGGCTGTATCCACTGCTCCCCCACCAGACACAGAGCCCAACCTGGGTTCTGTCCTCAAGTCCACTGGGCCTCCGCCTCCACCTGGGCCTTCTCCAGGAATACCGCCTGGACAAAAAGCAAGATATCAAGGTCAACTTTCCTCCCTCTTTAGCTTTACACAGTTTTCTACGGCACAACTGATTTGGGATTTTATGTAACAGAAGAACACGAAATATCTTTATTAGAAAGTAGAAGAAAAAACATAAAGAGTTTCAAGATTTTACACATAAAAACCAGAAAAAGGCCCTTGAAGTCAAGCTTCTGTAAAACCATTGTTCATTGCAATTACAGATGCTGTATGCCTATGCCAGTTTTCCTGTTAGCCAAACAACTCAAGCTCACTCAGACTGGGTCAACAGCATCAGTGAACTTATTTTCACACAAGAGTGAAAAAAATGTTTGGAAGTCTACCGAAGCCATTTAAGGGGACAAAAAATTAAACTTTTCGAGTTACATGCTAAACAATGTTTGGATGAAGACTAACATTATTTCACACTGAAAACACCACCCAAAAAGTAGAACATCGTAGTGGAAGCATAATACTTTGGGGATGATTTTTACCAGCAGTGACATTAGCTAGTGCAAATATTTGTCTCTATTCTGGTAATATTGAAAGAAAAAAAATTTTGGAACAGTGATGTTTCCAATAAAATCACACATGAATAAGCTTGTTCATATGATACAGTAAGTTATTAAAATTATGGCAGCGATGGATGTAAAGAGTTACATTATTCATAATTCAGCCATGGTGCTAGTGCTCATCATCTATAACCCATTAGAGGAGACGTCTGTGTTTTAATCAAGTGGAGCGACAAGCCCCTTGTACTTGGGAGCGGCTACATATGCAGCGTTTTGGAGAAATTGTAATTAGTGATTTTGCAAAGGAGCTATGAAATCAACACGTTGGAAGCACACACAACTTTTGAACTGTGTGATTCTGTAAGGGCTCTGGTGGAGCCAGCTGGACACAGTCTGAAAAAAACAAAACAAACTGCAAACCACGAAGAAGACCACTTACTGTCATCTTCGCCGTGGTTTTCGCCAGTAGTAACATACGGCTGTTCAACAAGTGTGATGCCAAAAAGTGTTTCCATTGCAGTTTTGTGACATATTTCTATTTCGATACAGTTTAAAAACCACGTCATACCAGCACAACAACTTTTTCTTGAGTTTTTTCGAAATTGGCATATTTTCATTAAGTACATTTATTTTCATAATTTCAATTTGTGCAATTCTATGGTTAATGGCAACCCCGCTAGTGAAGCTAGAAAGAGTTGATGGGAAGATGGATGGTAATAAAGAGAAGACAATCCTGGTAGACAGACTAATAGAGGCTGCAGAAGACTTTCAGCTGAGGAGGAAGTTGACCGTCCACTAGGACAGTCAGATTTACCACAGAATGGTTTTGATCAAAGCCCGTACAACAAAACTGGCTTAATCTATTTTTGATCTACTGGCTTTGTCACAATCTAGCCCTAGATTTTTGAATATGTGACAAGCCTTGAAAATTGATGTTCAGATGCTTTCCATCCAATCTGACCAAGAATGAGCAACTTAGCAATGAAAAATGGGCAAAGATATATGTTTATACTGTACGTAGATGTGCAAAGCTGGTAGAGATTTATATGGAAAAACATGTAGCTTTGATTCATGGAGGGCTGAATGCCAATGCACATCAGACTTTTCAGATTTTTAGCAGTAAAAAAATCTGAAACCATGTATTTAAGTATGTGTTGGTATTTGCAACGTTGGAAACTTAAATAATGCCTCCTAGTTTATTTAAAAGAAAGAAGCTTTCTCCAGGCAATACTTTCAAACAACCATCCATCCATCCATCCATCCATTTTCTTCCGCTTATCCGGGGTCGGGTCGCGGGGGTAGCAGCTTCAGAAGGGAGGCCCAG
>CAEGAG010052113.1:0-12232 GCA_903067065.1 Brachyrhaphis terrabensis
CAAAGTTTAAAGCAACTTAAGTTATCATTTAAATAACACGACTTGTATTGAGAACCACTGCAATAAATCAATATTTATGAGAAATTTTATTAAGTGGAGTTACTTATTAAAACTTGTTTTTAGTCAGAGCCTTACATTTTTGTAAAGGTGTAGCAGATATTAGATCTGTGACACTGAGCCAAACTCATATCTAAGCAATATTTAAATCTTAGTTTCACTTCTATGTGTCTCAACAGGTTGTTTACTGAGAAAAACACTTTTGTTATTCATTGCTACTTACTAGTCATTTTTGATGGTGCAGCTTGAACACACACACAAAAAAATTTAAACCAAGTTTTACTGTAACTTTGCCGACCCCCCCAAAATTGCTCTTAAAAAATATCCCTGTTTATGCCCCCCCCCCAATAATGAGAGGGGATTTACGCCCTTGGTGGTGGCATTGGTTTAATTCCTATCTAAACGTTGACTTTACTCATAATTTGAGGGCAACTTTTTAACTTTTGTTTCAAAGACCTCTAACTTATAAAGTCTTTGACAGTACTCAGCAAAGTACTTTGTTTTTTACACACACAGTGTGTAAGAAAACAAAGAAAATGGTGGCTTAAATGGTAGTAAGCCACCATTTAATATAAAGCAGAACCATCTAAGTTGATAAAACCAACACTGAGCATGAAATTTTATAAAAATTATATTTCCTGAATAGAGGAGAAAAGTGAATCCTTGAATTCCCAGTCTAGTCAAAACAAAAAAACTAACAAAAAAAACGAACATGCTTAGTTCATCTTTTTTTTCTCTCTCTCCCTGCAGCTCCTCATCTCCATCTGAAGTGCTTGTCTGAGTGAAGTGACCCTGCTTTTTAATAACTGCGACTGTAAATGTGTGATTCAGACTCCCCTGCTCTTATCAGCTCCCTGAGACTAAAATAGGGGCCATCGCTCCGTCTGCCTAATGCTCACCCCGGCACCTTCAGGGATAGAAGTAGAAGTTTGTCACTGCTTGTCAGCTCTTCCATCAAATCCCCAGAGGGCTGAGCAGTCACCAAACCAAAACTGGATTCCTTTTCCTTCTAAAACCCCATTGTACGTCTGTGATGATAAGAAAGCATGACAGGTCAGGGAGTTTTTTTTTTCTTTATTATTTCATATCAGCTGCACTTTGCTGTTGACAATGGAGGAATAAAGTCTCAGTTCAAAAGAGGCTCCAACCGAATGACTTCTAACAGTGTAAAAAAGCCAAAAAGAAAAGCTTAAGTTACATTGTAGCAGGAATAAACATGTAGAATATTTTTGAGATTTTTTTTTTCCACCGTGTTTCATTTATACTCTGCCTTTGGATTCCATTTTTAGAAAACGTTATGATCCCCTTCTTCCAATGTTTTGCTGATGAAATTAAAATTTTCTGCCTATTAAGTAGCAGCATTACATGCACATGTATATATATATATTTATATATATAAACAATTTTGCAATTGTAGTGTTTCATACGTGAATGTTTCTTCACGAGACACGTCATTAAAAAACATGCTGCGCCATCAACTTCCAACTACTTCCTGTCGTCGTCTTTGTGGTTTGCGCAAATGGCAGCATCTAGTTTTTGATCACAAAAAAAAATGCAAAGAAAAAAAGCTTTCCATTGCACTTTTGTGGAATAAGCCAATTCTAATATGGCTGGGGAGAAAAACAACTCACCTAGCGCCAAAATTGTTCATCGAAAAACAATAAACTGCAGTTTTCCATTTAGCAGATTTATTTTTGAAATGTCAAATTGTGCAATTACATTGTGAATGGAAATGCAGCTAGTGTCAGTTTTCTTCAGCCAAAATACATTTCTCAAATTTAAATGAAAATAACACTGATGTCATCAGCTTTGGAAAATATATAAGCCTTGACAGTCTTCATAGAGTCGTTCTCCTGCTGTCAGGAATATGGACTTCACAACAGCATTTATCTGTTTGTTTAGTTTAAAACCACTATCAAAAACTAAAGACCTAAAAAACTTTGAGTTTTTTATTATGACATCTATAGATTATATTTGTAATCTGTTTAAACCCATACTTTTAAAATATATATATTTTGTGTTCCTATAGTTATGTTGCTTTATTTCATTGAACTATAGAGCACTTTGGTCAATATCTGTTGTTTATATGTGCTATAGAAATAAATTGACATAGACATATTTTCCTGCAAACCTTTAGCATCCTGTAATGGACGTAAATAATAAGGTAACAATAGGGATTAGCGCAGGGTGACACACATCTGTAGAGGCCCCCAACCCCATTACCTGCATTAGATTCAATCCATGATTAAGGAGGAAATGCAGCAGGTGGAAACAAAATGGCCTTCAGTTGAGTGGTTTGTTTACGTGCTGCGGCAGAAAGCAGCTTGATTTACCAATCTCGTGTTGCCACCTCTTTACCGTTTCCCTCCAGTGTTTCTTTTTTTTCCGACTCAGTCCCTGCAGGTGGTAGTTAGCGCGAGTAAATAAGCAGCAAATATTCCCTCACTGAAAATGGCACATTTGCAAAATATGTTGAAACTGAATAAATCAGGAGAATCATGCAAAAAGAGTCTCACCCCAGAGAGCATTACAGCCAAAATGTAGACGACGGGACATTATTGTGATGGCTTGAGCCAGATTTATCTCTGGTGGCATTATGGTGATCACACCGGTTTATGCTCTGCTGCGTTTCAGTCGGGGCGAGGTCTGGAAATAAAGCACATTTAGATTCGCTGCTCTGCTTCCGTCTTAGGCTGTCAGGGAGACTGGTCGCTTTTGACTCTTTGTCAATCTGTCACTAATTGCATTGTGTTGAAATTAAAGCAGGAGTGTCCAAAGTGTGGGCTGGGGGCCACTTGTGATTTTGTGCAGTCAAAAATGTTACAAAAATTGGGCAACATAAAAAACAGATTACAGATTGTCAAATGACGATCTGTAAAGCCAACCGATTTAACATTTTAACATGTTAAGCCTCAAACTTCAACATATTTTATGAGTGGGAGATTTCACTGACACAAATTTGAAAATAATGTGGCAGGTATTTCAATTCCCCTAAATAAATGAACTCCTCTCATTTTCAATTAGAGTCCATCTGTCTGCAATGTAATCTCAGCAGAAAAATCCAGCTGTTTGGGAAGGCCTCTGAGGTTTGTCAGAAAACATTAATGAACAAATAGAATTACCAACACAGCAGACAGCTCAGAGATAATGTTATGGAGAAGCTTAAAGCATGGCTTTTTTTTTTTTTTATTTAACCGTTTTAACAGGAAGTCCCTTAAAATAAAATATTTCTTTGCAGGGAGACCCGACCAAGAGGCACAGTGGTGTACAATATAAAAAATGAGTCAGTCTTCGTCTGAAAATTTCAGTATTTTCTTCACCTTTGTGTAACTTTATTTCATATCTATTTTCTTCACTGCCTTTTTGACTTTCCCACCTGCTCCAGGTCATAACCCTGAACATAACCAAGGAAGCAATACTAATACTACCCTTGGACAACTTCTGAGTCTTGGGTTCTTAGAATAATTTAGCAGACAGTCAATATCGCTGCATAGTAGTGGTTAAAGTACATTATGTATAAGTAAGCTGAAACTGAAACAACTGGATGGACATGGGACCAATTCAATTCCAGCCACCCAGTATCAGTTCATATCAGGTTTGTTTAGTGCGTTTCAAAATGTTTCTTTTTGTACCACAGCTTTGGATAATTTGCTCAGACTAGTTTGGTTGGCAGCAGATCAACTCCGAACCAAATATTATCACATTGATGTTTGTGTATCAGTAAAATTTTGCAGACTATGATAGTTTCCAAATGTGGCTCGACCTGCCCTTTAAAACTCCAAGTCATCCCTTGCATTTGCATAAACACACGAAGGTCATCTCCGATTTGTTTGGAAAGGTCAACTGCGTTAAGCCGTCTGCCTCTGATTTACATCTTCTCGCATTATCACGTACGCAGAGCCGGAATTCAGACTGAAGCAACGGCGAGGGGGAGCGAGAGAGCGAGATGTTGGAGCTGAATATGCATGAACATTGCAAAGTGTGTTCCGGATGCCTAGGTGTCAATGATTTCCTTTGGAGTCATTATCATAAACTGTGATTTATTGCAGTAGTAGCGCAGCTGCAGCAACTACACGATTACCCAAAGCCGTGGCACATAATATTCTAACCCGCATAATCAGAATCTCTCTCTCAAGAAGCAATATTGCTTGAGAGTTTCTGACGCCCGGTGTTGTTTCAATTGCACACTCTACCTGAAGTCTGGAGGGGGTGAAACGCCTGTCAATTTTAATATCGCCCCCTTGATTTATTTTGAACAGTTATTAAAGTTCACCTTCCTCTGAGAATTTCCATAATGATCTCTCTTACAGGGTATATACGAGCCACATAGACTGATTGGGCCTATCACCACATCTCTTATTAAATCTGTTGAGCTGTGAATTTACTCAAAGGCATGTATGATTAATGAAGGTGAGTATTCAATACAATTTCTCAGCCTGTTTCACTGCTCACAGATGGCTGGGAGACAGAAATGTCTCGTCTTACAAGGAACACTTGAAACTGCGGTACCTACGTTTGATCCAAAGACATTTCGGGAAACAGGGTAAGTCAACGGAAACCCCCTCGAAGCCTTTTCCTGTACGTTTAGCAAGGAAAACATCAAGCAATTAAATATAAAGAGGGTCAAAAATCCTTTCCTTGGGTATATGCAAAACTCAACCGTGGCTTCAGTAGCAGAGGGACTTTGATAATGGCGCACGATTCTGAACAGGGCCGCTTCCGTCTCTCCGTCTTGCCTGCCAGTCATCGCCTCAGTAAGGGCTCAGTCCCATGTGGAGCAGGGAAACAAATTAAGCAATCCATAAACGCTCAGAAACACCTAGCTTTCTTTGTGAGCTCTTGCGTAGATTTGTCACGTCTCCCCTGGAGGCTGGCGGGGGCTCTTGCTGGGACGTAAACAGATGAAAACATCTTGACATCCAGACGCATTTTCTTCAAGATTTCAGAATGCAACCCTCTTTCAATGCAAACCTTGTCCTCCTCCAGCATCTTGTGTGGCAGACGATGTAATTCCTACAGCGCCCGATGCTTTGTCACTCCTAGGGTCAATACCGCCAGAGCCCCCTGTGGCGTCTCATTCCGGCGCCTTTTAATTAAAAGCCTTAAATATTTAAACAGAATTGAAGGAAAAAGTTTGAGTCCAACCAGAAGGAAAACACAAACTTCTCTAGTACTCTCTTCGTCTGTCTGACTCTCTGTGGACTTGTCACACCACCTCTCCTCTCCCCTTCCTTCTCATCACTTCTCTGAGAAACTTTTATTCTCCCACTTTGCTCTCACCCTTCTCTTTCTCATCTTCATCACCCTCAGCTGCGGTTTTCTAAAGGAGCAACAAACAGACAGATCATCACAGATGAGCGTTGTGCGAGAAAGTCTGCACGCTCACCTGCATCCGTCAATGTCACTGTGCACAGTTGGCGAGCCCCCGCCGGCATCCCGACATCACAGCGGGAGTTACAAATGGATATGACACTCTTGTTCCTTTTCTCGCAGCCCCTCTCTCTTAGCTGCCGTGCCTCCTCCAGCTGAAACATTCCCAGAAATACAGTCGGTACCTCGCACAGCCATTGACATGGCAAACTATTTTCAGTCTTTAACCTACACTGTTTAAGGCACACAAGATTTTAGCTCTGGAATCCATTTCGGCTCCATCAGTTTTGCTGATGACACAGCAAAACTGATGATCAATGGGCAAGATGGGTGCCCGTTGATCATATAATTGCGCAAATTGCAATTGCGAAGATAAATTCACCTAGTAGAAACATGCCATATCACATTTTTCAATCAAAAGTTTTTGTGCTGGGATGAGGTGATTTATTGGCAAAACTGCAACGGAAACACTTTTTTTATGACCTCAAAAACGGTAACTAATGGGGAAAAACTATAACTAAGCGGAATTATATCATTCAACTAAATTGTTAATAAAAACTAACTAAGATGTACTGAAATTATAGATATAATATCCATCGTTTTTGTGTTTGTGATTTTATTTATTAGCCTTTCTAACTGATGTTGGCCATGTACTCTGGTACTCCATACTCCTCCTGTTGGCGCTTATGCTAAAAACTAAGCAACGTATGAAAAAAAAACTACTATCATAACTGATAAAAGCCAAATCAAAACTATACAATATTTAACTAATAATAGCTAAAGAAAATAGCAAACTCACTGAACAAACCAACTTTAAAATAACTTAATTAGACAAAAAGTCACAATGAAATATAATGACAAACCAAAAACAATTATATGTATATTATATCTATATAAGATGAAGACAACCGGAAGCAGATGGAGGATTAAGCCGCAGCATGTTTCTTTAATGACTAACAAGCTTATTTCTTACTGTATTTAATGGAAACATCGCAATTGTGAAATGTATTTTTTTCAACGATGTTCTGCTCACATTTGTGATGGAAATGTAGCTAATGTGGCATCGCTGCTTCTGCGATCATAAGGTGCAGATGTCGGAGCTGTAGGTGAACTCTCAGCGCAGGGAAGAGGGGGGTAATTGTGTGACCTTCAGCTATAATAAGGTTTGATTCTCATAAGAACAAATTAATGTGTAGACAAGAGGATAGAGAGCAGTGTGTGGGAAGATGTAGAGCGGTAGGATTCACCTAAAGGTCATGATTGCAGTCATTAGGGAAACACAGCAGTCGACGGAAATGAATTAAATCATGGCTTTTTGATGCAAAATGTGGCTCCAAAAAGGAGAGGGAAAAGAAATGGAACAGACATTTTTTTAGTCCAGATTGTGTCGTTTGTTTTGTGGAGGGAGTTATTTGTAAAATACCTCAGCACATGCTTTTTTTTCCCAAGTTGGAATCTTCACTGTTTCTGCAGAAAGGTCTGCACATGAAAGCAGACGATGAACATGCGAGAAACTCTCAACATCTCACAGCTGAACGTGAGGCGTGAAGCAGACCTTCAGGCTAGTAGAGGGTTAGAAGATATCTTTTGTTTGCTCACCACAACAAGATGAATTTTTGCTGTTTACCTGTAGTTAACCAGCTTTCCTTTCCAGAGATAAGCATTATTACATGAACAGTACTTTTGAATATTTAATGCGGTTGTTCTGACTTTGAAACCTGAAGCAGTAAAACATGAACCCTTGTCATCAGAGCAATGAAGCGTCGATTACGTGGTGAGCATTAAACCGCGGAGCCTGACCGCTGTCACAGACACTCCAAAGTAAATGTGATTGCCAGCCTGAGCATTTTTATTTTTTTTCCTAATTTTCTATTTCAGACTGTATATCAGCTGTCACAGTAAATCAATCAACAGCCGGAGGCAGCTGAAGTAACTTTTCACTGGTCTTGATCTAGATTAGGGTTAGACTACCAAACTAGAAATTTCTGAGACTTGTAGAACTTCACAAAAATCTTCTCCAAATTAGGTTTTGATGAACCTGTCAAAGTTCTGATGATAGTTTGGTCGATGTGCTCAAAAGGTGTAGCAGCTAGCTAAAGTGAAAACGCTAATCTTTTAAAGCAAGCATGTCTCATCAGTATGTTTAAAATTTGGTAGGACGAGTAAATTACCTAAACCCAACCCTTAGCCCTGCTCATTGTGGCAATACATTTCAACAACACTGATGTCAACTTGCCCTAGTTTGACTACAAATATAAACCCTGTGTCCAGGAAAAGGCTTTTGGTCAGTACCTTCCAAATCACAACCTACCCAAGTCATCCTTGCACCAGCTGATTCAGTTCACTAAGAAACTTGCAGGTCAATTTCTACGCCCATGTACTCCCCGTCGCACGGTAATCTCAGAGAAACAGTTATTCCATCTAAGTGTTTTGCATGCGACAACTGATTACATTGAAAGTTGGTGCAACCAGCCATAAGGATACGCAGTTTGACTGACGCTCTCCGTTTCGCAATAATGAGTTTGCGGTGCAGAATGTTGCTGAGCGACCGCCCAGGTCACCAAACTTGCAAGCATCTATTTGGATTGTGGGAAATGAAAAGAATTTGACACGATAAACGCTCCACTGTGGACATTGGTTACAGAGTCCGCACAGTATGTGTGAGCTGTAAACACTGCTGCAGACTGCTGTTGCCACCTACTGGTTAGCTTGTGTACATAAATGTTCATTCAGATGTAAGTCAAATTTGGTTTTTACCCTCTTATCTCTACCAGTCAGCATGTGCAGGGTACAGTCTGTAGACACATCACAACACAGATTTATTTCAATGTAGTGGAAAATGTTTTGAAATTTTTTTCACATATCGTTTATGAGATGGTTCAAACTAAATTACAAGGTATAGAAATGTAAAGAAAAAAAACCCACATTGTATAAACCTGGGTGAACAAGTATAATCTTCTGCAAAAATGTGCAATATATTGAAAAACCTTTATATTTGTACTCGGAAACATTTAATCACAAAATGTTACCTTGGAAAGAATCAGACTGAAAGGTCGTTGAAGATTTACAAAATACAACTGTACACTAATTAATGAAAAGCTGCAGACAGTCTTTGAAATCTGTTCACTTTCTTATTAATTCATACATTCCCATGGTCATAATCATATTAGCCATGTTTTCTACCTGCAGCTATTTATTCGAAACCCATCGTGGCTTTTTGCATTCCTTTAGAAATGCAGCTTGTTCACCTTTCAGATGAAAAGAGAAAAGTAAGCTAGCAGCTTTTCAGCTTGGTTATGAAACTAAACGTGCTCAAGTTTGGTCACGACTGTGATGGTTATTAAAAATTAGACGAAGAGGGAAATCCAACTTGGGTTTAAAAAAACAATTTTTCACTTGAAATAAAGTTTCCAAACAGCCCAACCAGAGATTTAGGATTCAGGAGGAAACCTCAAGCTGAAACTTGACTTGACAGCCGGGCTGAATGAAACAGGGTGGAGGGGGAAAAAAAACACAGAGAAAAGTACGAGAACGGGTGATACATGATGGAGGAAGAGCTGCTGAACCAATGAAGTGAACCGGTCCTGACTGATTCAAACAGACAGAACTAGAAGGGAGACGGCGAGTTGTTAGTGACATTCTGGCGACTGGAAGCCGAGTGAGTGAGGATTTAGAGCCGGCTTCCTGATTGTAATAAGGTGCAGCTGGTGAGGCCCAGTTCCAACACACCTGTCTCCACTCCTGAGTGGACAGCACCATGATGTTTGGACAGAGTTAGTGATCCATTTTAATCACACAGATGTTCCCACTTCAACCACATGGTGGAGACAGACAGACAATGTTTGTTTTCTTTATTCACACCAAACTTAGGATTATAGAACTTTAAAGTAACATGTTCTGTGGCATTCTGTTATGTACAACAGCGTGTTAAAGTCATAATAGGCAAAAAAAAAAAAAAGGAGTAAATCTCTGCCAAAAAATTCGATGTCAAATTAAATCTCAGAAATTATTTAGAAAAAAAAACAAAACAAGAACGTTTCTGAGCTTGAAAAGTTGACAATTTGCTGGAAGTAAAATTTTTTTCTAGAGAAATTCCTGAGATTAATCTCAAGCATTTTCTTTTTCTTGTTAAGTCCCAACTTCAAACTCAGACATTTCAATTTACTTGTAAAATTTGTATTTATTTATTTATTAAAAAGATTTTTTTTTTGCAAATTTTTGACTTTTGGAGTTCTAAAATTCCCTTGTTCTAGAAAATTTCGTAGATTGATCTAAACATTTCTGAGTTTTTTTGCGGGTCTTTACTCGTTTCTTTTTCTATCTATAGTGGCCCTTCTGTCTATGGTACACCGTCGTAGTTATGTTACTCAAAATTTTGTGTCAAAATTAAATTTCAAAAGGAATCTCAACGTTTTGAGAGGAGGGCCAACATATTGAAATAAAGTGTAATTAATATGCATCCAGATGATGTTTATGTGCTAAAAGACAAATAAATTTTTTACCGAATCATATTCAAAAGTATAACGTTTATTACTCTTGTTGCACAAGACACGGGTGTGCATTTTGACTCTTGTCAAAATGCGCAAGAGTCATTGTGCATTTTGACACAATGACTCTTGTGTCATTGTGTCACAAGAGTCACAATGATACTCTGATTGTATTATACAATTCCTTGTATTGTATAATACAAGGAATACTTGTATTACTCATACAAGGTGAGTAATACAAGTATTCCTCACCTTGAATTACAATATATGTTAAAAGCACCATTTGGTTCCAGTTTTCTTCCACAGTTTATACCAAAACATATTTTCACTGTTTATGAAGGCCTAAAATCCTAAGTATGGGATCTAACGTCCAACCCAATGTTGAAGGCAGGTTTGGTCATGAATCTGATGAGGCAGGAAAAACTGCAGTAAGTTCATTTTGAAGCTGCTGATTTTTCATTCAACATATTTAATTCCGACCAAAAAAAAACTCCTGGGAGTTTGGAAAGCTGAAATACCAAGGCAAGATGCTTTTTGACTCGCTATTGGCTGGCGTTTGTAAAGCAGCCAATCCAGGAGCGCTAACAGGGTTGAGCAATCCCCACCCACTCAACCCCCTGAGACTCTGTCTCATGGAAATGAGCTGCAGGAGCCCATATCTCTGTCGGTTCACCTCATAGACCTCTGCAGTTCAAGTGTCTCACTGAATCTTACTGAATTATTTTGCATATATTTTATGGGATATAATATTGGGATATCTCCTTTAGTTTTTGCCTTGGTAACAGTAATAGTTGCAGGAGTGTTCACAAGTTGCTATATGCTATATATGTTTAAGAGTAATGTTGCGCGTTTATCCTAAAATGGAATTAAAAGTGTTTCAGAATGAAATTTGAAGGTATATTTGCATTATTAAAATTGACAGTTACTGTATAAGCATTTTTTAGGGGAGCTCTATAAATATTAATGTCAGAGATCACATGTGGGGTTCCTCAGGGCTTTATTCTGGGGCCACTTTTATGGCGTTCTATCAAGTACGGAGTGGGGTTTGTGGAGAATCATCCGTTCTCCATGCTAAGTTCATTATGTTTGAGGTTGAGGAAGAGTCAGTGAGTTGAATTCATGAATTCCATTTATTAATACCAAAATACAGCTGGTCCATTCTGACATTCTACCTTTTAGAGCTAACAGTCAAAATGGCATCCCACAAGTTTCCCATTCCCTTTGCCTCTCTGAGCTACGCCCCAAAGAGGGCGTTTACCCAATGTGTCATCCCTTACCCCAGCTCTCATTTGCATTTCCTACCATGTGATTTCCTTTAGGTTTAGTTTAGCAACCAGCTAAAAGAGACAAAAGTAAAACACAGAATTATTTATTCTCAACAGGTTCAAACCAGCAACCCAGTGATTACAGAATGAACTCCTGTCACCATTACCACCACCGCCTCACATTTATTCAAAATTGGTGGCTGAGTTGTCATGAATCTTGTTTTTGAACTCCCCCATCTTTGAAATCTCCCTGAAAATCAAAGATGTACAGAAATTGTTCACTCCTTTCAGTTAAAACTGGAACCATTCCAGTTTCCCACAAAGGCCAAATATTACCTTATTGGTTCAGTTTAACTAGTTCTTAGTAATTTAGTTGCCTTAAATTTGATTTTAAGGTTTTATTTGCTGCTTATACTTTTGTACTTTCATTCTTTGAAGGTTTTTCATATTTTTAATGTCATTTTTTTCCCTGGTATTTTAATCAACTGCATAGCATAAAGTATTGTTTGAAATACTTTATGTTAGAATGTTGCTGTGTAAATATAAATGCTCACGTATGCAGGCAGTTAAGAATTACCAGCTGAACTAACTCGCATTCATTTGATCTGTAGAAAAAAATCCAGCCACTGGATAACCAGGTACTGTACATTCAATCATATTCAATAAAGACGTGTTGACATTTCACTTGAATGTTAGTTAGTTCAATAAATTGCCATGTCCATGGCAGCCTTCCATACTACAATCTGAATTGAAATACATTTCATGACTCGCATTTCCATATGCTTTTGAGTGTGGATGGCGAGTTCTCTAAAAGCAATCGTGTTAGCTGCAGAAGACTATATAATTATGTGCTACACTCTAATTCATTCTTCCACTTTCCCTCAGAGCTATGCTAATAATAATGAGCGCTATAGGGGACTGTGTGGATCCCTGGTGCCACCAGATGGTTGCCGGTTGTAGTCCGCTCAGCTGTTCACCGAGCGGTCCGTGGTGCATTCAGAGAGAACAAGCAAACACCTGAGGCCTTTTGAAAGGCAACACATATCAGTCGTG
>CAEGAG010052179.1:0-14280 GCA_903067065.1 Brachyrhaphis terrabensis
CATCCATCCATCCATCCATCCATCCATCCATCCATCCATCCATCCATCCATCCATCCATTCCCAAAAAACAATAATTTGTTCGCATGAATATCATTCATGAACACTGAAACATGTTGAAGACAAAACATGATTTTTGATTAAACTGAATGAAACGACTGGAGTGAAATCTGGCTCTTATTCCTGGTGACTCGGGGGAATTACTGTTTGTTTTCCATCTGAGACTGAATCTTCTAGAGCGTCACATGAATTCTGCAGACAATCCATTTTAATGCTGGCACTTGTGAAATGATTTAAAATCAGGCTCAGAGAAGGGAGAAAAGTATAAATACAATCCAAACAAAAGTTAAACCTGAGCTTGGTAAAGCTTTGACAATGAATCCAGTAACAAACTGTTCTTATCTGTCTAACCAAAGAAACAAGCAACTCATGGTAAGACATGAACACTCAAGCAAAGATTCCCCACACATGACACTGCCACCACCATTAGCATCACTTTTGTGAAAGGGTTTCGGGAATTCTCATGGTTTCTTTCAGTTCTTCTCTCTAGTTTTAAAGTTACAACTTATTATGTTTTTAGTTTTGCACGGCTCTATGAAAATAGCCCCCATCTCCTTATTCTGTTCTATTGAAAATCCATGACATATTTGCTAAGCTTTAACTTATTCCAACATAAAGCTGTTTGCTGGTCAATCTGCTGAACAGACACCTCTGAGTCGTCTTAGCGTGGCAGCAGAAGGCTCCATTCAGCTATCAGACTGATTAACCTCTCACTTCCTGTCACCAACTAAAACCCTCACCACATCTGCTGTCAAATCCCACTTCTACTGAAACAGTGAATTACATACAAAAAATAAAAAAAATTCAATCAGTCTTTAATACTGTTATACAAAAAATAAAACAATTTAATCAATTATTTTATAGAAAAACTGGTGTGAATCAAGTTTGATACTTTAGGTATTTCAGTGTTTCTGTGGAACCTGCTTTTGGTTGTGGGAAATCTGACTACCATAAATGTCTAAAATGTCAATTACAAAAAAAAAAAAATTTGAAAAGTGAACTGGAGCTAACTAACCCTAACCCTACTGAACTGGAGCCCAACGTTGGAGACGCGCTAAGAGAACAACCAGTCAAAAACACCCAGTCAGGAGGAGGGGCTTAGCACTGTCAATCAACCTCATGTTCGTGCTTCTAAATATGCTTATGGTGGAGAAGCAAATAAATGTTCCAGAAAAACCAGGGTATGAATATGACTGACAGCACTAAGTCCCTCTTCCTGGCTCTGATTAGTTGTGTCTGACAAAGCAGAACATTTGTTCACATATTTGTTACAAGTTCACAGGGAGAAGGAAGATGAGCAAATGTTTTTTCACAGATTTGTCTTATATTTTCAGGACATAGTGATAATTTTAATTAAGTAACAATTTTTAATAAAGGTTACATAATGCAGCTTTATGTAAAGGGCAGGAGGGCTGAAGATCCTAAAGGACTATTATATATTAAAAACTGAACTGATTGGACATAAGTTATACATTTATATATATTTCCTTTTAAATATTTATTTTTATTTCACTATAAACTTTTATACTTTGAACAATTTTGCACTTTTTTGTTGGCAATTCTATTACTCAAAGCAATAGGATGACAATAAAGTTCTCTGTCTTTACATATAGCTGGCTATACGTAGCCAGCTAGCATCTAATAGTCTAATAGCTTACTATCTTGCTATAAATTTCTCCATTTATTAGAATCTTAGCATAAGCTGGCAAATCTTGGAAATAAATTCAGGAACAGAAATAAATTGTTCCTATTTGGTAATTATACCATTACCAAAAGGTATAATGGCAATTATACCATTTTGGTATAATTACCAAAATGGTATAATTTTTGGTAATTATACCAAAAATGAAAAACCAGAAAACCTCCTTATTACAACAAGAAGCAAAACTTGTTAAAACAAGAAACTTTCTCACTTTCACAAGATAAGTTTAATATCTCACTATTGTAATAAAGTCTCCCATTTATATGACATGTAAAAATAGGCTCCACTGACAGATTACAACGTGTTAAAGTCATAAAGAAGTTTGTTATAATTCTTCTTCTCACCCTGTTTCTTCTAGAAAACATCTGAAAATCCCAAGAGGTGTTTCTGTTTCACTGTAAAGATCTTTCCTATATATTTTTTATATTTTTTTGTATATAACAAAAAAAATTGAAAAAACAACATTCTCTTTTTAACAAGTTTTGTCGTTATTTAAATAAGATACTGCTCCTTATTTATTTCCATGCTCTGTAAGTTAAGACACATGTGGTGTTTGAACTATTAAAATATACAGCCATAAATGTTTTTGAGTGAATTACATTCCCACTGCATAATATAGCCATTATGTTTTACAGTGTTGGTGATGTATTCTGGGTAACGTAGTGCACTCCAAGTTGCAGTCTTTATATTAAAACCTTGGAGATGAAGCTGAGGGATAATCCAGACTCAGAGTGAGCATGTGCTAATCACTTTTGTATTTTTAATGCAAAGCAGAAATTTATATTCAAGCTCTGACTTTATTCTATTGATGCTGTTTTTGTGACAAATTAAAAACCTAGCGCTCCTTCTGTTTTTTTGTTGTTGTTTTTTTAACACCGTTTCTGTGGAAAATAGAGTTTTATTGAGAAATAAATAATAGATCTGTGATCTGCGCTGAAAACTGCTCCCTTGACCTGACATTTGACCTCTGTCCACTGCTACCAGTCGCCTTAGAGTGTTTCCAAACTGGGCTGTGAGTGCTGGTAACCTGACCTCCCTCTGCTGGCGCCCTCGCTGCTCCCGGTTACTGTATGCTGCCGTTTGGAAACTCCCTGACCACAGCCAGCAGCCTGCCATCATCATGTTCTCCTTTACTCATTCAACTCCACTATCCAGTAGAGAGGCAGCAAAGTGGAAATTAAAATTGAAAATATTCTCTCAAACTAATCAGAGTCAATTCAATCCCATTAGGTTAAGCCAAGAGGCGACCACCTCCTCCTCCTTATGAGTCTAATCTGAATCTGTCCAATTAGCAAGAACGGCACAGAAAAGCTGCCACATCGGTATTATATCCCCCTCACAATCCCTCAACTTCAGGAACCTGCAGAAATCACAGACTGATTCCCTGCCGAGTTAAAAGCTGCAGCTCGCTTCCCGTCCTTGTTGTCACACGGCCGTGCGTCCGTCTCGACCGGTGCAGCAGAAACACGCCCAGCCGGCTCCTCCTGACCGGCTCCAGCCTTACCTCTCACCGCGGCGCCTCTGCAGTGCCTCCCTGCAGCCTGCAGCTCACACCTCCTCAGCGCCTCGTCCTCCGTTATCCTCTACTTCCAGTCCAGGTTGACAGGATGCTGCGTGTGTGCTGCCGCTGCCGTCTGGCTATGTGTTAGTGGGAGAGCAGAGGAGGGAGAGGCAACCAGAGGGGGGTGGGCTGTCTTGCAGATATCTGCCTTGTTGCGGTTAAATTTAAACCACCCTCCCCTCTGACACCTTCAGACGCGGCTGCCCTTCCCCTCCCAAGCACTTGCCATATGGCCACCAAATAAAGGTACAAGCGTCATTTTATCAACAAAAAGGCCGCGGTCCAGTTAAAGCCTGCCGACATCTGAGTCGTGACAAAATTACAGCCGTTGTTGAGCCACAGATTGCATTTTTATGATGTTCCTCCAGAGAAAAGAAAACAGGTTCTGACCTGTGGATTGGTCTTTCTGTGACCTTCAAACGACTCTTTGGTTTGACCCGTTCATTCAGGTGTGTGTTTACGTCACAAGCAGCCTCTTCCACGCCTGAACATGGAAGGAATATGGAAGGCTTACATATGATTTTCCAGAACAAAGGGATTTTTTTCCCCAGAGGTCTTGAAAGAAATTACCGCTTTTCATGGAGAAATGGAAGAAGAGATGTGACTCAGCGATTCTGTGGAGTAAAAAAATACCAGAAGCTCCCATTTTTGGAGTTTTGAATTGAATGTCGTGATTTAGTCAAGGATGAAAGTGTTCAAAACAAACAGCAATGGTGATGCATCAATGAAGAACTGGAAGTTCTTTCACATATTAATGTCTGATCTTTTATTTATCTTTGAAAAAAGTGAACAAATATTAACCCTGTTTTACTCATTGCAGATGACAAAACTGTATTCTCTAGTACCTCCTGATTCCTGATAGCTACACTGATATCACCTTCTGTCTATTCTGGCTTCCTGTAATTTAAAGGATCCAAAAAGTTGACTTTGTACTCTTAAATCACTAAATATTCTAGCTCCTTCTGAGCTCCAACTGAAATATATTAGATCTGCACACACACTGGGGCCAGAACATTTTTGCTTAAACAGTCATAGCTTTTGTTTTACTTTTTTTTTAATTGTCATAATATGTTGTTTGTGTATTATTTATGCATAATTTCAATGCTTTTTATTTATTTTAACTGCATTCTAGCTTGTAAAACACAAATTGTCAGAAATATGCCGTATAAATGAGCTTGACTTTGACCTTCAACAGTTTAAATGGGGAAAATGTCCTTCAACTAACCAAGGAGAAACTAAACCAGGTGAACTTTCTACTGGATGTGAGAACAAAAAATGGAACACAGCAGTAACTTCTCAAATGGGTCTAAAAATTATATTTCACCATTTTTTACAAAAAAAAAAAAAAACAATAATAAAATGCTACTTTTCTAAATTCCTGATGCAGCTAGCTGTGCTTTAGTGAACATGCTCTCTTGTACATAAACAGGAACAGTATAGTTTCTGCCAACAGCACAGTTTGACCAGTGTGTGTTGAGTCATTTAAAAATAGACATGTGAAAAAAGAAGAAAAGAGAAATATTCAGGTAAATTTCCTGCCTGTGCAGATCAAAGCTGTCCTCCTTGTCGTCAATATTGACAACTTGTGTTGCTGTCGATACTTTGGCGTATGATGTAAATCCTCTGTTAATGGAGGAGGATTGATTATTGACTTTGCAAAGCTCAGCAAGAAAAGCAGCAGATCTGACAGGATGTGAACTTAGTAATCACTTTCAGCTCAGCTAGCTGTTCTGTGTTAGGTTAACTTTATACTGATTCTAATGGAGTTTAGCACTCCTTTTATGAACTAAATATTGTTATGCTTACATCATTTATAGAGTCATGTAAAAACGATGGAGACCTGATGAAAACCTACTCCATCATATTTGAAAGTATGGATATTTGATGTCATTTTAAAAAAATTAAGAAATTAAATTCTTAAATAAAAGTGGAGACCATTTAAATTTCTTTGTGAAATCAAATTTAAAAATTGCAATTTCTAACTTCCTGAGCAACAAATGAGGACACGCCCACATTTATTCCTACCTGAATTGACTGGAAACGCAACATTACGTTGAAACGGAAAGTAACCATGGAAACGTCGTCCGACTTTGACTCACAGTAACTCGACGCTCTTCACAAACGTGAAAATTGCTTCAATATGAATTTAAAAATAAACTTTAAAAAAGAAAGAAAAAAAATGACATGATGACATTTGATGTTTCGTTTTTCTCCCATCGGTGAGTTTTGGCTCGCCTCCGGTTTCAAACTCTAAAATCTATTTTAACGGCGTGTGCTGCGAGATTATAAATAAACCTGTGGCCAGAAATCAACATGTCATCATCATTTAAATGTGTTGCCAGATTTACAGGTCATGACACTTGTAAACTAAACTTGAGGCAGTGGAGGGCATTTCATAAAAACTCAATATTTCCCTTATCACTTACCTCATCTTAAAAATGAAAGCTTTAAAATCAGATTCATTGCTCCGCACGGTCAAAGCTTTAATTGTCGGAGCAGCTGGAAATGCCCTTTTCAGGACACTTTCCCTGGCACAGGAGAGCTGCCACGGAACACAAGAGGCATTTCAGAAAGAGAAATGACAGCCTGCAGCATCTTTATGAATCAGCAAACTTCATATGAAGTCACCCTTTAAAAGATGTGAAAAATCCGGGTGTGCTGTGGTGGCGCAGGGGTTAAGCACGGCCCACATATGGAGGCCTCAGTCTTCAACGTGGCTGTCGCAGGTTTGATTCCTGGTCTGGCGACCTTTGCCACATGTCTTCCCCCTCCCTCATAACCCATATTCCTGTCAATTAATAATAAAGGCCACTAGAGCCAAAAAAATCTTTAAAAAAAAGATGTGAAAAGTCCTTAATAAAAACTAGTATCATGCCACAGTAGCTTCAATACAAATGACCGAAAAACTGTCACTATCCTGTTAAAAAATACAATTTTGCAATTGCAGTATTTGCATTAATTAAGTAAAACAATTCAAATTAAATGTGAATAAGTTTGTTCACATGATAAGTCAATATAAACATGACACACCACAATCATCCAAGTACTTCCTGTCTTTTTCTTCTTCATGGTTTCTGCCTGTGGCAACATCTAGTTGTTGATCATGTGACTGTGATGCAACAAAAATGCTTCCATTGCAGTTTTATGAAATTAACCAATATTGAAAAACCACCTCATCCCAGCAGCAAAACCTTTTCACAAAAAACAAGTTTGTTTTTTTATTTGCACATTTTCATTGAGAAAATTTATTGTTGAAATGTCAAATTGAGCAATTATGCGGTCAATGGAAATGTATCTTTTTGACAACAAACATGAAAAAGGATTAATATGTGAAAAAAGGAATTTGTACATCAAAAAGGCCAAAATGTGAGAAAGATTTTCTACATCAGACAAATTATTTCACACCGCAGAGGAATTATCTGCTTGAAGATGAGAAAATGAAATTTTAACTAGCTTTGATTGCGGTATGATTTGCAAGCTGTCACGTTAAACCATGTAAATGTTTTCCACTCCACTCTGCCAGAGCGGTAAAAGCAGCGGTTTGTCCCACCACATACACTCCCTGACCCTTGTCAGCATGCTGGGAGCGCGCAGTTTAAAAACAGAGGTATTTACGACTCAGCACTCTCCTCCAGAGTTCCTGGAGCTCCAGCAAACATGAGGGACAGCGGGGCGGTTTAAAGATAGCCGGGCATAGTGCGGCCGGCTCGCATTGGGGTCGAACACCTGCTTGTCTGTCTGTCTTCAGGAGTTAAAGCAAAGGGAGATATTCTCTAAGGCCGCTTACTCAGCATAAAACGCCTCATTGTGAAGAATTTAAAGCTATTTTGGTTTTATTTATGCTGCTGTGGGTAAATTATTTGGTTTTCAGGGAGCAATACGGGATATTTACGGCACCTTTGTTTGTTCTAAGTCAGATTCTGCTCAAGGCCTCATAAAGCCTTGGACCGGCCCTGCATGATGAGTTAAATGAATACCTTAATTTTATCACTTTTCTAAAACTGTACTAGTTAGAATGAATACATCCTCCTCTTTGAGTGTGAAAACATCCACTAATGTGTGGAACAGTTTTTTTTTCATTAATGATATTTAGTTTATTGTTAACATGTTGATGATTCTGTTTCCATTGATACTGCTTCACAATGTCTTTCCCTGAAATAAATTAAAATACATAAATTCATAAAAGCCACACTGAAAAGTCAGTTTTCAATAAAAAGCTGTTCCCATGGTAACTTTAATATACTTTTAAAATTCCTATTACATTCTTAAAGTATCAGGAACAAGCTACCTGATTCTGAGATCATTTCAAGAAATACATTTAAATGATTCTCATATTTTATATGTAACAAAAGATTCGAAATTGACATGAAATTTGATGTGTTTTCCTGCTTAAAATCTAAAAGGTATTGTCTAAAAATCCATTTTCAATATTGTAAGAACAATGACACAGTGGGAGTGTGACCGATTTTATTGATGTTCAAATCAACATGTGGTCATATCGTCTGTCTCTAGGCTTCATACAGGAGAAGACTTCAGTGGATTTAAAAGTCATGGCTGATGGTGTATGCAGTTTTCTTAGTTTTACCTTTGTAAAATACACACTTTCAGTCACAGTACTGTTCCTAGCTCATTCTCGAAAGGTTTTTCTGTGCTCTGCCTCCATCTGGTGGTCAAAAAAAGAACAGCAGGCCTCTCTGAATCAGCTGAAAGCAATCAGGAGGTGATAGCTGACTGACAGAAAGTCAGTCAAGCTGCTATTTATGATGGCTTGTGGAATTTCTCAGCAAACAACTAGAGGAACCAGTAAGTTTGGAATATGAAGTTTTACCTTTGGTTTATGCTGCTGTATTTATCCAAAGTCTTGGAGCTTGAGTTGGGTGGTGTTGTTGTTTTTGTTCCTCCCCAAAAGCAGAAAAAATGGAAGAGGCACTCTTTGAAGTGGTGCTACGCAGTGCAAATCACATCCCGTCAGGTCTTCAGCTGCCCCGCACTCCTCCTATGACAAGTGTAAAGAAACATTTGGATTTTGAGGATGTGGAACCTGTGATGCCAAACAGCAGCGCAGAGGTGCATTGCTTGCTCTACAGTCATGACTTCACCAGTCATGACTGATTCAAATCTTCTCTTTTCACAGGCAGATGGAGATCTTGAGGTGCTTGGTTGTAGCAGTCTTAAACTGGGTAACTTGACTCTTGGATGTGTCTCTTGGAATAAATGACAAGGTGACCGGTCTCCTCACCACTGCCTCTTTGTGTTTAAATTTAGAAAACCCCTATACAATGCTGAAGGGCATGAAGGGGTATCATCTCACTCCTGATGACCTAAACTTCATCAAGAAAAAGGCGGAGGATGAACATGTAAAAAAGCTTCAGGTAGATTTGGTCTGTGGCAGAAGTCTGTTACAGGTGAACTGTCCTCTCTTGAAGAGTGAAACTGTCCACAGGAAGAACTGGCAGAGATTCAGGCCCTGCTGAAAATGGATGTGAAGATGTTGGAGCTTGCACTTGTGTCTCAGGCGACAACGCAGGTCAGCCTCAGCCTGGTAAGGTTTTCTGGATTACAGTGTGCAACGGATTCTATAAGACTGTTGCTAAAATGTCCAAAAATTAAGCATTTAACACATTTCAATTGTGACATTAACTTTTAAAATGCATCAACGTTGCCATGCCAGAGCTGTAGAGCTCTAACATATCTAGGCCTTGTCCACGTTGAAGAATAAATTCCTATGTTTTCCCCTTCAGATCCCGTCGAGTGATGATCTGGCCAACTGGGCCAAACTGGTCCTGAGTGAGACCTCACCTTCTGACTTCACACATCTGGATACAAAGTCACTTCTTACTGTCATCAAAATGGAGGAAATCCAAAGCTTAACTGACCAAAAAAAGAAGGTCATTGCAATGATGGAGGCAACTGCTGCAGAAACGTAATGCCTTCAACGAAATGCCTCTTTAAATGTTTACAATGAGACTCGCATTGAAAATTACCTGGTAATGTTTAAGGTGCAAGAAAGAAGCTGAAGAGAGAGGCCATCTTGAAATGCAAGTTGCCAATGAGGAGGTAAGAAATGCCTTTTAACTGGGTTGTTGCTCCCAAGAATACCTGTCAGTAGTAGAGGTTGACATGGTTAGTATTAACTATAGCGTGCCTCTAATGTATGCTTACACTTCTACAGATTAAAACAATGACATTGTATTTTTACCTAGCAGATCTCATAGACCTGCACCGTCCCTTTTTTTTTTTTTTTGGCAGCAAACAAAATCCAGGGAGGAACAGTGTTGGCTGTTTGCGCATAATTGATGCTGGACTCTGCATTGAAATGTACATGACTTGTACACCCGATATTCATTAGCAACCTCTACTTTAGAATCTAGAGGATAGCAACATGCTAAAATAACTGAATATAAATTCAATCTGATTTAAACAGAGTTTTATTAAATGATGGGAGCTGAGGTATAAAAAAAAATTAAAAGGCTTAAAGTAAGTGTTTTGCTTGTAACCTGATTCTGCAGAAGACTTTTCCATTAAGCTGGTGTAGTAAACCATTCTGACTTTCAGCTAAAGATTCAGGAGCTGATGAGAGAATTGACAGGTCTGAAGTCAGACCTCCTCCAGCAGGAAGTCAGTGCTTTTACATTGCTTGTTTCTCAGTTGAGTTGTAACGCTGTAAAATGCTTATTCGGTATTTTCTTCTGTAGATAAACAAAGGTGAAGACCTGCAGGAGGATCCTGAAAAGCCCCAAGCTGCGAGTGGTGAAGGAAGACGTCAGCAACACCAAAGGAAGGCTGTTAAACCGCGTGTTAATGAAATTGCTTGTAAATCGAGACCAAAATCCACCAACAATGAGAAGAGTGTTAAACTGGTTCAGTCAGTATCGGAAGGGTCAAAACAGAAATCTGGAGCAGGGAAAGGAGACCCAGTGAAGCTGGTAAAGGTAAGAGAGAGAAGGGAACCGACGGCGCCACTGAAATCCCAGCAGCCTGTGACTGGACTGAGACGATCCAAACGCATCGCCAACAGAAACTAAAGCTAGACCAGTTTCATATCTTCCTTGGCCAAGAATTTCATTGTATGATTTCTTGCATCTCTAGCCTATCTCTTGGGTCTTAGGTCTCTTGGGTTTTATTTTTTTTATCGAGTTTTTCCCAACATATTTTTGTCCTCTTAACTCTGCTAAAGTCTAAATAAAAGCTCTGAAAGACTTTCTGGAATCTGTAGCGAGAGTCTGTTAACACATTACATTAATGTCGTACTGGCTAGAGGTACATGGTCTCAATCTGTCTACTTTTTAGTGGGAAAAGGCTAAAAGATAACTTGATTTTCATTTATTCTATCAGGATGTTTCATTGTCTGAAGAGGTTTGGTGCAGCATATCCTGTTTTACAGTGTTCATTTCACCTATTGAAAATGAATATCGTCATTTTGTCTGTTTCTGAAGGACAAACGTGTCTCCAATTGGTCACCAGACAGCCGACAAATATCTGTGACCAAGTTATTTAGTTTCAGTCCATTTGTGCTTTTCTCAATCATCCGTCTCCCTTGTAAAGTTCCTGTTCTGTTTTGCTTGGAGTCTGAAGCAGGATGGTGCGCTCTCTCCGACCGCCAAAGAAAACCAAGTAAGTGAGAACGAGACTCGAGGAGACGAAACCTGCGACACATGCATGAGAAATCGTGCCAGCTCTGCTGTAGCCGGGCAGGGAACATGTAAGTGACTCCAAGTCTCAGCATGAAGGCAAAGTGTGAATCCCTCGACCGTGTTTGATGCCAGTTGTAATGAAATTCCAAACTGGGATTGGAACGGAGCCTTTAATGTGGTTCCCAACTTCTCAGCCTCGACTGAAAACACGGGGGACGAAAAAATTCTTGATCTAATCATTTTCTTGTCCTTCTAGATGTAAATGTTAAGACCTCACAAACCAACAAGTACTGTTTTACGCAAAGCCATAGCAGCTGTTTACCTTTTAGCTGGTTTTGTTTTGAATTTTGAAAAATGGTTGCAGTCGAGTTCAGCATGGACTTAGTAACTTCACACCCTGGGTTGGTTGTTTCACACCTCATTTGCTGGTTTGTTGCATGCTTGCAATTTGCTCAGTTTCTTAAAGAGAGCTACAGACCGGAGAGGAAATGGAACTGCTGTGTAAACAGTCTTTACCCTTTCAAAATAAGAGCACGCGGACTTGACGAGTGAAGTCAAATTTGCCGACGACTACAAAACGTTTTGACAGTTAACCAAATATTGCTGTATTTTCCTCTGGTATTATCTCCTAACTGGAGCTGTCTGTTTCATAGAGATGCTCCAAATTCGAGACTTTGTATAGTAAACAATTTCAGACCAACAAAAACATGAGAGAGTGAAGCAGGAAAGTGTGTGTGAGCTCTGGAACCTTCTCAGCTCCAGTCAAAGCAGTCTCTTTATTCTTTTGGCCTGAGTTACTGACAACTTGGTATTCTGGCTTCTGAAAAGGGTCATCAAAGCTGGACAAACAGGGTCCAGACAGAACCATGCTGCTCAGGAAGTGCAGACTGTGTGTGAAGACAAAAACTATCTGTTTCTTTCCTTTTCTGGCCTGGCTTCAGTCTCATTACTCTGTCACTGCTTTGACTGGCCTGGTTGTTTTTGGGGTAACGTGCACCGCTGAGGTCAGCCTGATGTGAGATGGGTCATTCGAGAATGTGACTAGAATTTACACGACACCATACTGGAGGTTGCCCAGTTCAGATCAGTAAACGTCTGAGTGGATTTTAGAGGTGAAATGTGAATATAAACACAATTTGCAAGAAATAAAAACATAATTCTGCTTATGTTTTTATAACTTATCTGAAGTTACATTTACCTGAATGTAACTTCAAGTAAACTGAAGTTACATTCAGTTTACCTGAAGTTTACCTGTAACTTCAGGTAAACTGAAGTTACATTCGGATGCAAGCCAGCAAGATTCTATGTTTAATATGGTTGTTAAAAATAGAATCTCGCTATGTTTTATCATTCATATCGAAGCCAAAATGTCTGCGTCTGTACAACTGAAGGAAGCCGATGTTGGTTTACTCTGCTTCTAAGAGGAATGTCTTTTCAGCTTTTGTTACTTCTGGCTGCCTTCAGATTGCTGTTTTTGGATGCTTACGCGCAAACAGATGTTAATGAACACATTTTTCTCAATTGTCAAGTAACTTACTGTTCAGCGTTGCGCCCAGTGGCTGGCGCGCGTGCAAGCATCATGTCTGAGTGTGGGTTTCATTAACTCTGCAATCAGCAGAATCTGGGCTCAGCTTTCTGTTTCTGATGCACGCAAATTGCACAAATGAGCTTGTTTACAGGCTCAAATGTAGACGTGAAACAGCTCTTTGTGGCTCCACTTGACACACATGCAGGGAACTGCTCAGATTTTTACTGTCAAACTGAAAAGAAGTCCTGTTTCTGTTTTTTATCACTTCTCAAAAATACTTGAAAGAATGTTCAAAATGTTTAAGAAGTCGTTCAGAGGATGGGGCCAAAATACCTGTGGTTTGGTTCTATTAATAGTTCAAATAAAGGACGTGGTGGTAATGTCTCACCACCCACTGCTGTGAGACATACATGACTTGGTGGAAGAACAAGAATCCATCAGTCATGTGTGTAAATATGTTAATTTGTCTAGATGTCTCAAAGGCTGCAGAGAAAGGTTGGCTCTCTGCTTTTTTATTTTTTTAAAAACATATAGTGTTTCACACATTTCGTTGTATTGATCACAGCATCACAAAGCTGCTTTTTTTTCTCTCTTTGGACCAAACTGAACCCATTTTCGCTGAAATTAGGAGGATCCCAGGAAAGAAAAGGAAGAACATGAGGCTGAAGGGTTTTAGACTGCATATAAAAAGCCAACATGTCTGAACATTTACACAAAACTCAGTGAGGCACAACCTTTTTATTTTTGGTCAGAGTAGGAATAACAGTTTCAACAATTGTACAGCTAGTATTTCTTCAATTCCCTGGACTGGAGATTTTTACTGTTAGGTCCAAAGTCAACAATGTATTTGCTCCACTAATATGTCCAAAAATTCCTTATTCATGAACTCTGTTAAAGAACAGGAGTACTGAAGTGTTTGATCATAAAAAACCCCAATCACGTTGTAGATAAGTTTGGTTTGGTAGAAACCTAGCACTTACAAGGTCAACCCTGACAGAAAATAATGACACGTATTTTGTCATAACTGATTTGTAGAAAATGTTGCTATTACCTTTTTGGGTCCTGGCAGCCTGTGGCATTCAGATTTGTGTTTATTAATTTTTTTTATGAGTTTGGTTGTGTTAGTAAGCTGAATATTCTGGCAGAATGTATGAGCTGACAACTGAGAGGCTGAAGAAAAGCAGAAAGACTAAAGTAGTTAATGACAAAAGTGAAATTAGGCTCATGCAATGGTTTTGTGGAAACACAATACAACATGGTGCATCTACAGTATTGATTTAGACTTTGGGAAAACCTTCCCAGGCTGCTCAGTGAATGAGCAGCATGTTTCCAAAAATAGCTCTTCCTACTTTCTCCAAAGTGATCTGACATGAAGTTCGGAAGTTCAGACATTTTATTTAAAAGCCTAGCCTGCCTGCTGCCTTCCTATGCGATTCTGATTTCTCTGCACGTCTCTGACTGGACTTTCTTCCACAGAGTTGGATTTCAACAGTAGAATTTGAAATGGGCCAGCCACGGTGGAAGAGTAAAGATGATCTGCAAAACAATACTTCACAGGATGGTGTTAGAGCAGGGGTGTCAAACGTACGGCCTGCGGGCCGGAACCGGCCCGCCGAACGATTTAGTCCGGCCCGGGGGCTAAATGCATTATCATTATACAACAATGATTATTGAAAAAAAACACGTACTTCGTTTAATTGAAAATCTGCAGTTCCTATACTGTCCACGAGGGGCGCTGTGTTTTATTCAGAGCAGACAACATGATGCAACAATGCATCGGAACTAACAGCAGATGGC
>CAEGAG010052191.1:0-73641 GCA_903067065.1 Brachyrhaphis terrabensis
CTTGCAGGGCGGGGAGTGGGGCACCAATAATCTTGGAGGCTGTTTTCACAATGCGCTGCAGGGCTTTTCTGTTCTGTTTGGGGTTTAGATCTAATTTCACTTTCATTGGGGTCATAGTTCAGAACCAGCAGGTTTGGTAGTGGTTAGCTTTAGCCAGGAAGGAGACCAATCCTTTAATTGAATGATTGGCCCACTGAGCTTTGGTAATCCAGGACACATGGCAGGAAAACAGGCAGGTAAACACAGGCTAACACAGGTAAACACGTCCAGGTGGGTCAAATGTCTGCATGACAGCTTGTTACACTAATAATGTGTTACTGTAACATGTTGCTATGCTGTGTTTGGCTGCATAGACAGCCTAAACCAGGTGTAGATGAGAGAAGAACAAAAAGAAAGTTTGAATGTTTCCATTTCCAGGAGGAATTAAAGACAAAAATAACCTGCTATAATGCATCCATCCATTCATTTTGTTGCTATGCCCCAAACTTGACGATTTGTTTCATTTTATTTTATTTACCAGTTCTTTATTTTATTAAAATATTCCAGTAAAACAGAAACTGATCTGATTAATGATTGAAAGCTTGAGAAAAACATTTTGCTGTTTCTGCAACTCAGTGGGATAAAAAGTATTTAGACCCTTCCTGTTCTCTTGTTTTATCTTATTTTTGCATATCAGTTTAAATGAAAGTGTTTATTATTAAAGGAGAAAAAACCCAACATGTTCCTGTGTGAAAAAGTGATTTCCAGTTTTAACGCTTCCATTAAATCTGTATCAATATTTCATAATTTTGAAGCTCTGCGCCTCACTGAATGCTTCGTTTAATTTTATTTGACCCGTATTCTTCCTGTTTCTGGTTTTCTCCAGCTCTGTTGGACGCGTTAACGAGGAATGGGAGCTCGGCGGGTAACAGTGCGTTTCGCCGGCGGCCCAAAGATCGCTCGGAAACGTCGGAGGCGGGAGAACAGAGTCAGGAACCGACGGGAGGCGACTCCAAAAGCTTCACAGACGATCAGGTGGAGGGGGTCCGCAGGTGAGACTGGAGGATCAGCGAAGAAACGCTTTTAATATGAACCTTGAACCCAGCCTGTGTGATGTGTGTGTGGGGGTGTGTAGCCGTTGCCATGGGAACCAGTTTATCTTTGGCTCTTCCCGTGAGGCGGCGCTGAGAGACGCTAACGGTGGAAACCAAGCGACTGAAACGAACACTAAAAATACAGTGATAGATGGTTTATACATGTTTCATTATATAATCTGACTTTTATTCTGTAAAGTTCCACTGGAAGATTTAATAAATCTGTTTTAAGAAGAAAAAACAAAAAGGTGCTTAAGCTGCTGAAGTATCTCCTGATTCAGTTTCAGGATCCATCAGTTACCTGGATCCTATTTTTATAAAACTCTAACTCTCTATCTGGAAAAATGTGTCTTCAAATAAATCAGATTATCCACAGACCTCTGTTGGAAACAGAGAACGGCCGATCCTGAACTTTAACTTTCTCCTGAGTCTTCAACATCAACAAGATGAGTTGAGATTATTTAGACGAAAACCTAATATGAAAATAAAGTCAAAATAATAAGAAAGTAAAGTGCAAAAAATACAAGAAAATCAAAATATTATGAAAATGAAGCCAAAATAATATGAAACCAGCCATTACAATAAAGTCATAATATCACGAGAATAAATTTGTTGTAATGCAAGGATAAAATTGCAATAATTTGAGAATAAAGTCATATGGCATTGTCAAAATAATACAAAAATAGTCATTATCAGAATAAAGTGATAATACAGCAAGAGTAAAGATACTGTTGGTGTAGTTTGTTGTTTTTCTGTTTCTTTTCTGTGTTTGTGAGGAAACACCAGCTGTTCTCTGCTGTAGCACGAACCTGTTTTCAGAAAATAACCAATCAAGGCAGAGAAACATCTGAGTTCTGCAGATGATCACAGAGGTCTAAACCTGACGTTTGGATATTTCTCTCCATGTTTCTGTCCCGCAGAATAAAGCGTTGCAAGGATTATTACGAAGTTCTGGGTGTGAACAAAGAAGCCGGAGACGACGACCTGAAGAAGGCGTACAGGAAGCTCGCTCTCAAGTTCCACCCAGACAAAAACCACGCACCGGGAGCAACGGAGGCCTTTAAAAGTAACAGAAGAAACTTTCATTTGTTTTCTACATGCAGATCAGCTTTTGTCCACTTTAATACACATTATTATAACGTTTAGTCGGAAAATTGGAGCAAAATTATGTATTTTTAATTCAACATTTTACTGATAAATGGATTAATTATAAAATTGTAAAGTTAAACGTAAAAATAGATTTATAAACACATTTTACGTGTTTATTTCTGTTACGTTTTTGTCATTATGACTTGGAGGCAATAAAAACCCAAAATTTTGATTCTGAGAAAACTATAATGTTATATCATGCCAATAAAAATATTACTTTTAACAAAGAAATGTTATCATAGGGACAACTGTTGAGCTTTAGCCAAGTGGAAAGTTAAGTGTAAGGATGAACTGAACACCTGACCTTCATTTCACAACTGATAGAAGAATAAATCTGTTCTTTATTCGTCTTGGTGACCAGGTAGTGTCATAGACTTTAACTTGCTGGATGTATGTTGCTTTCCTCCCTTCAGAGATTGGGAATGCGTATGCGGTTCTGAGCAATCCGGCAAAGCGGCGGCAGTACGACGTGACGGGCGGGGAGGAGCCCAGCAGCCCGAGCCAATCCCACGGCGGCGGCTTCGACTTCCACCGGGGCTTCGAGGCCGACATCACGCCTGAAGACCTCTTCAACATGTTCTTCGGCGGCGGCTTCCCCTCCTGTAAGAGAACAGTCCGTGAACGCACCGTTAGTCTCATCGTTGCTATGGAAACACAATTCACCAACATTAACCTCTTAATACCTGAATTTATATCCAGTTTTAAAAAAAACCATCCAATACTTGTTTCTTTTTATTGGACATTAATTTGAACCCACCATTAATTTTAGTTTAGGTTTGATGCTAATTAGATCCACTGGGCATTTAAGGAATAAAACGGTGTTTTCAATCTTAGTGTGTTGATTATTTTAATCAATGATGCTTTTGTTCAAACAAGACTTTGAAACTGAGTTTCAAATTTAAGCAGCCAGTGTTTGTTTTTAATCATTATAGCGTTTCTAATGCAGATAAATACCACAAATATCTCTTGCTGCACAGTCTGATAAGCTCCCAGTCCTTTTTAGAACATAAAGTTATTGCTACAAACTGAATTTCAACATATTTCTGAACAACCTTTGGTGTTCATCCTGCAGTGTTCTCTTTACTGACCCATCCTATAAGCTTTTGTCCCTGATCCACTGTAAAAAAGTGTATGATAATAATTATTCATCAACATTTATCTATCATTTCTTGTACTTGGAATATATGTGGTAATTACAAAGTAAAAGTTTTTAGTCATATTGGATATGTATGTATAGCATTTCTATAATACCCCAGGGTATTGTGCTATAAAATAGTTAAATACATAATTCTGTCCTTTAACATCAGATATTGCATCAGCCCAGATTTCCATGTCGATCCCTGATTATTACCAATCTAGAAACAAATCTTTTGTTTCCCTCCTGATTTCTGTCAGGATGGTTGTGGATATTTTATGCTAACGTAGAGAGCCGCTGTTGTCTGGACAACATGGTGGCAGGTTTCTGACCCCAGCTGTGATGTTCTGTCTGCAGCCAGCGCTCACACATTCACCAACGGCAGGACGAGCTACAGCCATCACAACGACTACCGCCAGGAGAGGACCGAGGAGCGAGGAGACGTACGCCGACTCATTTTGGATTGGCTTCTGTCTCGGAATCGCCTCCGTCTTACAGATGTCATCTCCGTTTCTCTGCAGGGCGGCTTCTCGATGTTCATCCAGCTGATGCCCATCGTGGTTCTGATTTTAGTGTCGATTCTGAGCCAGATGATGGTTTCCCCTCCGCCATACAGCCTCTACTCCAGACCGTACGTTTCTAATCCAACTTTTAAAATGTCACAGAAAAGAACATGGGAATGTTTCTGTCTATTGGAAGTGAACCAATTAGGCTGAAAAGTGTAATTTCATCAGATGTAACAATGGCTGTAATAAACAGGAACTAAACTAGTACAGGAGCTAGGAGCCATATGGACTTAGTTTCATTACAATATGTTGTGCAACTATTGAGATAATGATAAGAGTGATGATAAGAAGTGAAGCATAAAACTCCTGTCATGAAAACAAATTTTGCTGGACGATAAATTGTCCCAGAATTTTTGCAATAAACAATAACATTGTGGTTTATTTAAATTCGACACAAAGTTGACTGAAATAATCATTTTGTATATTTTTCATTTCAAATATTTTATGAAATTATTTATTTTGTACGTTCCAGTAAAATAGAATTTTCTTTTTGAATTTTGAGAAATTATATTTTATAAATAATATATTTATATATAAAAATATACATATAGAAGTTATTATTGTTAGTAGTAGTATTATTATTGTTATTATTTTTTTTTAGAAAAAGCAGGCAGCTAAGCTGGCATAATACTGATAATTTAATTTACTGAATTTTATGCTTAAATTAATTTGTTTTATATATAAAAACTGATGGAATTTGATACAATGTGAAACCTTTAAAATTGTTTGAAGTAAATGTTAGATTTGACATCATCTTTTCCTATTGTCAGTCACATAATTTAAACAAAATTTCCAAGTAGTTTCAATAGGAAAAATTGGTCTCTGAATTAAAAATAGTGTCTGAATTCAATCGTGACCCTAAAATCGACTCGCTGGACTCTGACAGATTTGCATCTCTGTCGGTAAAAAAAATAGGGTTTGTACGTACGTTTAACATATCGTAGAGTTTTAATTCATGGAATTTAATAAGTTAAAATGAATATTTTTGTGTTGTCCTCCATCTTGTTCCAGGTCGACGGGTCAGACCGTGAAGAGGCAGACAGACAACCTGCGTGTCGATTATTACGTCACTCGGGATTTCAAATCGGAGTTTAAAGGTTCGGCTCTGCAGCAAATAGAGAAAAACGTAGAAGAAGACTACGTGACGAACGTCAGGAACAGCTGCTGGAAGGAGAGACAGACGAGTCAGTTACCGACTCTTTGTCCTTTAACGTCTCCTTCGTTCTCGCCGTCTTAACGCTGTTTTTCTCGTGCAGAAACGGACCTGCTTTACGCGGCGAAGGTCTACAGAGACGACCGCATGCGGAAGAAGGCGGAGCTTATGACGATGGAGAACTGCAAGGAGCTGGACAGACTAAACAACCTGTTCCGAGGCGGATGAGATTGTAGCAAATGTGAAAATATGAATAGATGTATACGTTTGTTTTTTTTAAACAGAGAGGCTTTACGATAGATAGGAGCAAAAGATTATTAAATTATTTAAGGTTAAAAAGCGTCTTATTCTTTGCGAACGGCTCTTCCTCCTCATTCCAGCCTGATCCCAGGAATCGCCTGGTTGCATCGTAACGAACTGGTCTGCACACTGACCGATACTCCAGACTTATTTTTATTGAGCCAGAAGGACCCGGACGCCTGGTTGTAGATTTAACGGTGGGATTTCTGCATCGTTTCTGAGACGTTCTTCACTGACATTCACATCATGAAGGAGCAACAGAGTCTGGATGTTTTTTTTGTTTTTTTGTGGAGAAAATTTGATTATTTGGATTTTCTTCTGCAAAATTGAATTCAGGTTGAAAGTGGAAATCTGCACACATCAACATCTTCATCCATTAATGGTTGTACACTTTCATTTTTGAATGTTTAAAAGTTTTGGCACTTATTTAAGTAACTCTAGAAGAAACTAATTTTCTCTTCAGTGCTGGCCTGATCATTTAAATAAAGTCAAACTGGTACTGTGGTCTGGATTTAAAGTGTTCTCTGCTTCGATATCTGTTTTTCTGGATTTTCCTGGAGTTTGATAAGCAGGAATGTTTTTTCTGCAAATGACTGGATTCCTCAAAGTTAATAAGGATACTAAGAAGCATTTTTATAAAGCTATGTTTATCATTGGGATTAAAGTCAAATTTCTCAAAAGCTAAAACCAGTCTTAATTTTCAATGTGACATCCATCCAGCAGGGGGTGCTGTAGCACACTTTTACACAAAAATAAAATTTTACCTGAAATATTTTACATTTTGCAGGCTGAGGAAGCTGAGAGAAAATGTTTTGATTAAATATATTAAAGTCTGCATTTTAATACTAACGCTTTTTTCCCCTTTAGCATTAAGTTATTTGTCTAATATGGAAGAGGGTTAGAGATCTGGGATGGATGGGAAGTCTTTTTTTTTTTCTCAAAATAATTTTTTTCTCAAATTTCTAGCTTTGATATGAAAATTTTGACTTTTTATAATAAATTCTAATTTCAGAATTCTAACCTATTTTTTCCTCGAAATTCTGACTTTTTTTCTAAAAAATTTTTTTTCTGAAACTTGTCTTTAATTGGAGTTCTGACTAATTTCAGAACTCAATTCCTTTAAACTTCTGGCTTTAATCTCAGAATTTGGACTTATTAAAAACTTTAATTCTGACAAATTTCAGATTTATTTTTCTTTTTAATTTCTGTCTTTATTTTCAGAATTCCGACTCATTTTCCTCGGATTTCTGCGATGTAAACTTAAACCGCTAATTATCTTCCATACTTTGATGGTTAAATGTCAGGATTTTTGCGCCGCTGTGAACTGTGGGTAATGTAGTTCGTGAATAAAAATCCTCTGACGATTCCCAAAAGTGACGACATTATTTTTCCAGGATCACGTGACATTGGAAACCCGGAAGTAATGTTACAGCTGATAATTGTCTGGTCGCTGGTATGTTTTTAGCTAAAACCTGTCAGATCGCAGCGGGAGGTCAGGCAGAACTTCAGCTGACATGATGGGTCCAGGTTCGGTTCTGTCCGTCCCGGTTCTGCTGCTCGGTCTGCTCTGCTTCTGCTGCGGACTTTTCCCAGATGTTTCTGCCTGTGAGAAAGAACCGGAGACCCCGGACTGGAGGATGACTCTGAGAACCATCCGGAACGGGATTCACAAGATCGACACGTACCTGAACGCAGCGCTGGACCTGTTCGGCGGAGATGACGGACTCTGTCGGTACCGATGCAGCGATGGTGAGTCTGAGGACTTCACGGCCATTTTCCTTTGGTTTTATGCCAGTTAAACCAGTTAAATCAGTTACGACTGTTTTGTTTAAAAGAGTTTAAAGAACATAAAAGCCTGGATGCCCAAAGCCAACCAAACAACAACTTGAGGCTGTTTGCAGCAACACTTTTATTCCTCCAACACCTTTCAGTCTTTGGCCCTTGGAATCATTTTGTGTGAAACTGGACATTTTTTTTTATTAATGCAAACATCTGAGATGTTTTTTTTTTTCTATAATTATTGTTTAAAGCCATTGTAAAAAGAAAAAAATGAGTAAATTTCTGCCGGGAAACTCAGAAATTTTGATATTAATCTCAGACATTTTGTAGAAGAAACGTGGAAATTTCTGAGCTAAAAAGACAAAAATTGGTGAGAAAAAAACTTTAATTTTTAGATTAATCTCAGAAATGTTCTAGATAAAACAAGGACATTTCTAAACTTCAAAAGTCAAAATTTAGGAAAAAAAAACTAAGACATGTTGAGACTAATCTAAAAAAAAAAAAGGAAACCTGCAACTTTTGAAACTCAGATATTTCTTTTTTTTTTTGTAGAAAATTTCTGAGTTTAATCTCAAAATTTCTGAGTTTTTCTTTCGGAAATGTATTCCTTTTTTTCTCCATAATGACCGTTTTACAATGCAGTAGTTTTTGGACCTTAAATAATTTTTACTTTACCTTAAAATGTCAGATTTATTTTTAAAAATGTAAATAAAAATAATTAATAATAAAATTATTTAGCAGTTTTAATTGGGGGAAGGTTATGCCCATCTCTTGAATATTTTCAACTTACCAAAAAAGTCTGGACACCTCGGGGTTAAAGACAAAAAACAGCAAAAGAATTTTGTAGATCAAAGGTGTCAGTCAGGACAAGGGAACAAAAAGAAAATCCACATTATTCTTTACCATGGCATCGTAAAGACAGTGATTATTATTTGAAGAAATTCTGTCAATAAGTAAGACAAATATTGAAAAGTGAGTTTATTCCAGTGTCTCATTTCAACGCAGCAGCTTTTCTTCTTCTGTCTGTCAGGATTCAAGCCGACGCCTCGTTCCGGCTACAGGCACCCCCCACCCAACGGATGCGGCTCCCCACTTTTTGGATTTCATGTAATCTGCTTCAGTTTCGGTAAATACGCTTTGTTTTCCTGTGAGTCCAGCAAACCCAGTGACCCCTCTGTCGTTTCCAGTTCGACCTGGGAATCCCATCCATGACCAAATGCTGCAACCAGCACGACCGCTGCTACGACACCTGCGGCCGCCTGAAGCACGACTGCGACGATCAGTTCCAGGACTGCCTGGAGACCATCTGCAGGAACGTGCAAAGGACTCTGGGATTGGCCCAGACGGTCCAGGGTAAGAGGTCGGCCTGGAGGTCGCCTTCTGCCGCCATCAGAAAACATAAAGCTCCAGTTTGTAACGTTTATAAAAATGTGTTTGTTTAACAAAATGTGTTTTGTTTGTTTGTTAAAAACATGGTAACACAGTTACCATGTTTTTAACAGTTACCATGTTAAAAACATGGTAACTGTTTTAACAGATGGTAACTGTTAAAACAGTTACCATCTTGTGACAGGTGATGTTACAGATAATCTGTGAAAACATTGATTTCTTCCACCTGGTCCTTGAGCTATTGCTGTCTAAAGAAATGCACTGCCCACTCCAAGCAAATCAGAGCCAGGAGGCGGGTCTTATTGCTGTCAATCATCCTCATGTACTTAATGCAAAATGTCCTAATGGACAGTTACAGGAAAATTATTTATGAGCTGTCCATGCTAACTAGCCTTAGCATTCATAACAGGATCTGCCATGGGTGATTGTCAGCGCTAAGACCCGCCTCCTGGCTCTGATTTGTTGTTTCTGGTTAGCACTGAGAGAACGCACAGATTATTTGTTTCTTAACTTGTTTTATGACATGGTGATAGTTTCAACAAATATGCAAAAAAAAAAGATGCATTTTTTAAAAGAAAAGTTACATACTGCAGATTTAAATGTAAAAATTGTAAAAAAAAAAATTCTTGCAAATTTATGACTTTCCCAGTTTTCTGGTGGAAATTTACATCTCTGTCATGTTATTGTTTTCTTATTTACGATGACGTTTTTATTCATTTTGTGGTGCCATAGTCGTACCACAAAATATTGTGGTAAAATATTTAGTTCATATCACACAATTAAGGGCATGTTTTTTTTAAATCACATCTTTTTTTGATTCTAATAATTTTTTTTCTTGAAAATTTCAGATAATCCAGTTTTTTTTTCTAGTGATCATGTGAAAAGAAAAACTGGATTTTTTAGATTTTTGCTGTGAATGTATTCCTAACATAAATCAAATTACTTTAACTTAATAGGAGGAGTGACTCAAACAAAACTATTTATTTATTGTTTTTTATTCCACCGTGTAGCTATAATAACATTTGTAGAAACTTATTTATTTCTTGTTGCCATAGGAGGTAAAACTGAAAGCTGCAGGTTAAAGTTTTGACACATTGTGTCCACTAGATGGAGCCAAAGCTTCATTTTAAATGTCTTCAGGCTCTTATGAGCTGAAATTCATATCTAGACCTCATATTTAAGGTTTTACTCCTGAGCAGCCAGATGTTCTTTTGTTGTTAAAAATATTTAAAACTATTCAAGTAAGTATTTATATATTTAATACACTTATCCTGAATATTTTGCTGATCTTTCTGCTTGTTTTTCTGCTCTTCGCAGCGTGCGAGTCTGCAGTCAAGCTCCTGTTTGACGCTGTCATGCACCTGGGCTGCAAGCCGTACCTGGACAGCCAGCGGGAGGCCTGCGTGTGCCAGTACGAGGTGAAGAAGGAGCTCTGACGGCGCTGCAGAAAAACAGACTCTGAAATCTGTACGCCGGATAAATAAACTTTTCTGAAAACATGTAGATTTTTCTCAGGGATGTAGCCTCTTTGGCTAAAATTAAACACTGCAATGCAAAGTGAATGTAAAATAAAAGTTTCTTGTTGGTAGTAGCTAATATTTGTCCCTTTGTGATCCACTATTTATATATGTATTGTTGTAAATCCAGAGGTTTCTGTGATGAAATGGAAACTGATTTCATTCATGTTTTGACTGGACACAACATTTTAACAAACAGTAAAAAGGGTTTTACAGAGTTCAAAGGTCAGCAATAAAGCACACATCAATGTTCTGCAACATCTTATAACAAATGGTGTCGCTTTTATTCTGGATTATTCTCACATGATGCTAATCTCAACGTTCTTGTAATCCCTTTGAATTTACCCTAAGGTCAATGCTCAAATTAATTGGAAACACTGATAAGTGGGGGACAGAATAAGACATTTAAAGCAAAAGAAACACTTTTTCTTTTGCTTTTGCAAAAATAAGACTTTATTTTTGCAGAAAAATAATGTCTTATTTTGCCGCAGAATAAGACATTTAAAGCAAAAGAAATACGTTTTTCCGATTTTTTTTTCCCTTTATTTTGAACAAAACAATAGCAAATGAGCAGAAAATCAAAGATTAATCAGGAAAAAACATACAGAAATCAGCCAAAGGCTCTCTTAACATATTAAATAATTAAAAATTGTCCCGTTTTTGTGTTTCATTCTTTTTTGTTTTGTGCTTCTGTGGAAAACAGAAAATCAACGGCCCAGTCGCACCGCTGGGTAAATAAAATGAAAAAGTTATGACTGTTAAAATATAAAAACTTTCGCATTCCACTTAATATTTTGTATGTTAAGTTTCAAAAAATAAAAAAAACTTGCTGTGTTGCTGGCCAAATATATTGCATTCTTGACCTAAAAAAATCAGTTAAATTGCCACAATTTGGCCCCTGAACCACGCTTTGGACACCCCTGCTTTAACTGAGTGGACATGTGGAGCGAACTGGTTACATTCTTTACACTCCTGTGTAGCTGATAGATTTATGACTTCCGTAAAACGCCTTGTTCCATTGCGCCAGTCTTTTCCGTAAACCTGTTGCTTTTTAATTCAAGATAACCAATCGTTCTCTCCGGTTTCAATTTTCAGCCAATCAGATCGCGGGGGCGGGACTAAGTGTCAGCTAGTTTTGCTGGTTTAAGGAAGCAGCTTTCAGTGTCCTAGTCAGAGCCAAGACGAAAGGTCAACATGTCAGGTAAAAAAACAGCTTTATTACATGTTTATGTCTTAAATATGAAACTATCTGAAAAACCTAAACTTTTTGGTAACATTTAAAGACACAAAACAACTGAACTGCGATACATTTGCGCTTCAATTGGTTCCCAGATGTTTACTGTGTTGTTTGGTTTCACGTTTCAGTTCATCTCAGCAGGTTGTAAAACTCCAGTCAGCCATAGAAATAGCTATTTTTTTGCCGCATTATTATTATTTTATTTTATTTTATTTATTTTTTTTAATGCTTTTTTTTCTTTCTCAGTGTGTGTTGTATTGCAGCTTGTTAAACAGGTTTAGGAATGTAAACCATTTTTCTGAGATTTGTTTTTCCTCCCTCACCAGGAAGTGTGTCCACAGCCACAGACAGTGTGGGTGAGTAACCACTACATGAATGACCTTCAAAAATAAAAGCAAAACTAAAGTATCACATCAAATCACTTTTATTAAACCTGGCTGACTTTTTATTACTCAATAAAAACAATGACATATTAGTGATTTCACAGGTTATAAAGGATTTTATCAGACTTTCAGAAGAGTTTTTATGGTGCCAAAATCATTTATGACCAAACTAAATGGATATTTTAACATACAAACAACATAAAACTGCACCTATTTATTAAAACAGGATCTGTTTTTACTTTTTCTCACTGAGCTAAACCTGTGCAGCCATGCAGATAACTTTCATCTTTAACTCACTAAAAATGAAATGCTAGTCCAGTAAATCCTGGTTCTGTGCTGGAAGTACCTCTGTTCATTACAACAGAGGAGAAAACCAGCACCTGAATGTTTAGCTGTGATAAATGCTGATGCAGTCACCAGCCTGCAGCAGTGGACGTGCAAAAACATGCATGTCTGTGAAAACGCAGCTGTTTTCTGTTTGACATCACGCTGCCTTTCCACTACAGGTGTGTGCAAATCTTTGTCGATTTTCTGCTGATGTCGCAAAAACACAATTTCGCATTTGCGATGTGTTGATTAAATAACAAATTAATAAATTCTCATACGGCTGAAAAACCACATCATAGTGCAAAAACGTTCATCAATAAATGTATTTTTTTTGTTGTTGTTTTTTTTAATAATTGATTGATTGAATTTAAAAAATACTTTATTTATCCAAATGGAAATTAAATGTTGTAACTAATATCATCCAAGTTTCTTCAGAGTTGTAGATACTGATGGCTGTAGGCAGAAAAGATCTCCTGTAGCAGTCTGTGCTACAGCAGATCTTAAGAAGCCTCTGACTGAAGACACTTAAGCTTTGATTAGAAGATTCACTGGGAACTTCATAATAATAATAATAATAAAGTTGTTATATTGGCAGTATTTGGGCCATTGTAGATAAAAAGAAAAGCAAATTTTCACCAAAAACTCACACATTTCTAGAACAATTTGTCATATTTAAAAGTTGGATGTTTGTTCTCTGACCTCTGAGATTATAAAGTCGGATGTTTGTGATTGAGCCAAGCATCCGACCTCGTAGAAACGGGAGCGACTGGAGGAAAGAAGAAGAATAATTTAGCCATTTTTGAGTATTTTTGGCCAACAGGACTCCTACATCTTTTCATTATTTAGTTTCTTTCATGTATAATGAGCTGAATAATCCCAGTGACAGATTAAAGACTCGCTGTGGATCTGCAGCGTTTTCCCAGCACAGACTGGGAGGCCAGCCAGCAGGGTGTGACTGGAGTCGAGGCGTGTCGACGTTTCTTTCCTTTCTTTTGCATTTGGAGTGTTATTAATTTAGAAATGTCTTTTCATTCTGCAGCATCTACAAAGAATTTAACAGAGGCGGATGGTTTCTACAGAAGGTAATCACTTTTTATTTTGCGTTTCTGTCAGCTGCAGATTAACAACATTCAGTTAACGATTATTTTAGCGATCAATTTATTCTATTGATTATTCTGAGTGTTAGTCAGATTTAAAGGAATTGGCTGATTTTTCATTTAACCACTTAAGCTTATTTTATACAACACTAGAAATACAAACAAATAATTCAACATGTGGAAAGCTCAGGCCTTTCTGCTGACCTTAGCATGAATCCAGTGAAATTCTGATTAAGCAATTAATGATCAGGGAGCTGAAGGAGCTTAAGAGGTTTTTATTTTATTTTTTTACATAATTTAAAGTGAGTAAAGCTAAAACTGCCTCTAGAGGAGTTTTGTGTAGTTCCATGGAGTATTAGAGCCGCACTAAGAAAATAATAAATAAAATAATGATAAGAATATTTAATTACGAGAATGTGATGATATTGTAACTTCATCATATGAGTTCTGATTAATCGTTGCGGTCCTGTTCATGTGCTGGTGTTTCTTTGTGTAGCAGCCCCGTCGTTTTGGATCCTGCAGAGGAATACAGGATGACCAGAAAGCGTCGAGGCGTCGCTCTCATCTTCAACCAGGAGCGTTTCTTCTGGCGCCTGGGCCTGAACAGCAGGAGCGGAACCAACGCCGACCGCCACAACTTAGAGAGGAGGTTTGTGTTCCTGAAGCAGGAAGAACCGGCCGCTCAGGCGCTGCAGCTTTATCTGAGCTCATTCTGTCTCTGCAGACTGCTGGAGCTGAACTTTGATGTCAGGATTTATGATGACTACAAACTGGTGGACGTCCTGGAAAAAATCCATGAAGGTACTGGAACCCTCTGTCTATCAGAATATTTAGTTTATTTCCTTGTTTTAAATATAAAAGTATTTAAAGCTGCAGTAACTTTTATTAAAAATGTTAATTTTTTAATGTATTTGTTGTTGAGACATAATCTGAGAAAAAAATTGAACTCCTCTGCTTTCTCCAGTTCTCCCAGTTCTAACTGGAAACAACCAGTCAGAACCAGGAGGCTGTGATTGGTTGTTTTTGGTCGGAAGTGGTTCTTCGGGTCAGAGAGAAGGCAGAGGAGAGCGAGCTTTTCTGATGAACTTTCATGACATGGTGACACTTTTAACAAACTTTCTATAAAAGTTACTGCAGCTTTAAGGATGTTTTCACACCTGATAGTCCGTTAGACTTCATACGATTGGACACCAAAGTTGCAACAACATTTTCAGCTGGTACAGTTTGATTTCACACAGCTCCAAGTGAAACGATCCAAACAAAATAAAAAACCTGTTCCCCTCCTCGCCTGTCGGGGCGCTGCAGCAATTACCACGTGACCTGCGCTGCAGTCCACTTCCTGCTTTTGGACCGGTCTCCAGTCCACTTGGCGCTTACATACAGAACTGTATGTGAGCCAGGGGTTCATTTTATGTGAACCAATCCATTCTAAACAAATGGACTGGAGTTTGATTGAAGTGGACTAAACTGGGCTGGTGTGAATGCACCCTAATTGTTGGACAAATGAAGGAATATTCTCTTGATGTGAAATTATCTTTAGCTGCTGAACAAACCTTCATTTTGTTCCTCCAGCTGCCGAAGACGATCACTCAGACGCCGACTGCTTCCTGCTCGCCTTCCTTAGCCACGGCGAGAACGATCACGTCTACGCACACGACGGCAAGATCAGCATCCAGGACATCACCGCCATGTTCAAAGGAGACAAGTGCAAGAGCCTCGTCGGAAAACCCAAGATCTTTGTTGTGCAGGTAGAAACATCTCAGTGAAATCTCTGGGTTTAGGAAACAGCAGAAGGTCTGAACATGAATGTTTCCATGTGTGAAGGCGTGCCGTGGGGAACAGCACGACGTTCCCGTGACGCCCTGCGACGCCGTGGACAGCGACGTGAAGACAAATGAGACGGTGGTGGACGCCTGCGCCATCCACACCCTCCCTGCTGGGGCCGATTTCATCATGTGTTACTCTGTTGCTGAAGGTGAGCCGTCCGCGTTGTGTTCAGAAAACTTTCTGTTTCCGGCGGCGCCAGGTCAGTCCAACTGCAGCCCGCCATGTTTTTGTGTTCATAAATGTTCAAAGTTGACAAAAGATTTTAAAATATGACAAGGTAGTTATGTGCTATTAGATGAAATTATTGACAACACTTTGCCTTTAAAAAGGCAAATGCAGATAAATATTTAAAATAAAGTTTTTGCACTTCAGTTAAATCCTTATTAAGTAATGAACCAGTGGATCTTAAAAGAAGCTAATTAATGTAAAATAAACTAAAAGAAATGTTGCCTGAAATGGACAATGAGTCAAAATGTAACTAACACTCTGTGAAAGCATAAGCCCCGCCCCCTAAACAAATATAGGAAATTCCAACAAAGTGGGCGGAGCCAAGAGGCACTGAGGGGCGTGGTCAGGTCAAAAGTAGCACTGTTGCTTTCTTACAATTGGATGTTATTGGGGCGTGCTGCTGTGGTGGCGCAGGGGGTTTAGCACGCCCCACGTTTGGAGGCCCTAGTCCTCGACGCAGACATCACGGGTTCGATTCCCGGTCCTGACGACCTTTGCCGCATGTCTTCCCCCCTCTCCTCGCCCTCCTTCCTGCCAGTCTACTGTCAAAAAATGCGAGCCACTAGCGCCGCTAAAAACTCTTCGGAGGAAAAAACAACAAAATAACAATTGGATGTTATTGTTTACATTAGGAAATTTTGCGCACAACGCTGGAGGGCAGAAAGATGATTCTTTTATCCGTTTCCCGCTTTGGTTTTCAGGTTACTACTCCCACAGAGAGACCATCAACGGCTCGTGGTACATCCAGGATCTGTGTGAGTTACTCCGGACGTACGGCGGCTCGCTGGAGTTCACGGAGCTGCTCACGCTGGTCAACAGAAAGGTCTCGATGCGCCGAGTCGAGAACTGCAATGACCGCAGCGCAATTGGCAAAAAACAGGTGCCGTGCTTCGCTTCGATGCTCACCAAGAAGCTCTACTTCCGGCCGAAGAAGTGATGAACGGTTCGAGTGGTTTACATCTGAGCCTTCGTGTCTCAGTTGGTACAGCTGATCCACTCCACAAAGATGAGAAAAAAATATAGTTGTTTTGTTTTTTTATATGTTAAACATTCCTGGCAGATAATTTGCACACAGAAACCTTCTGCTCTTAAATCACTGTATCTGATCAAGTTGAAACTACCAGGAAGTTTTTATCTTAGTCTTTAAATTTTTTTGTAATTCTTTTGGTGAGTAGCAGCAAAACATTCAGAAATGATTCAGGGGTTTTCTAATCTCAGGTATCTCAGGTTGATCCAGGCTGTCTACTGGACCCATCGTGCAAAATTCACTTTTTGCACGTTTTTACTTCCATTTGGGTTTTTACTGCTTCTAAAGCACCCAATGGGTGATCCATTTTACTGCTTCTGAAAACAGCCAAAGCGCCTAAGAAACAGTCAGTTTTGGCAATAAGTTGATGTTTTCTGTGAATGTAACATCTCAAATTAGCAGGTCCTGCCCGTTACCTAGCAACCACACCAGAATTCCGCCCTGTTACCTAGCAACCCGAGCCGAGCTCCAGTACATTTGATCAGCTGGTTTTACCACTGCATGTGCTGTACAATGGCTGCTGGAAAAGACAAGAGTTGTGTTGTTGACTTACTATCCAGAAACCACTTGGTGCATTCTTGTTGGTTGTGCATCAGGCTCTACTTCTACTTTTCAAAGATGTGCAGTTATATAATTTTGCATCTGTTTGCAGTCATTTTCTCATGTGAGTGTAAATGTTGAGGGGGCGTGGCCAGCAGCAGCTTGTTTGGATTTAAAGTAACGACTCCCTAAAACAGCTCAAACTAAAATACAATTTAATTATCTAAGAATGATTTTGTGCAAAAAATGTAATGAACATGTTTTGTATAGGCCATAAGCCTACCCTAACTTGTTCAAGGAAACATAATAGGTCATCTTTAAAGCTCTCTCCTTAAAGACAGTAAAGGGAATCCATGTTGTTGTTGTCTTATCCTGGTCTTGGTTTGTCTCTCAATGCAGATTTGCACTCAAACTATCAACAAACACTAACATGAAAACCTGAAAATGTTTCTGTTTCTTAAAGCTGTACAAGGCAATTAAATCACTTTGAACTCTTAACAATCATGTATTTCTGTGTTTATGAGCTGTGAAACAATAAAAACATTTTTATAGCCATAAAAATGTTTTGTCATTTATTCTGAATTTGTAATGTAGGAAAAGGTGGTAAATCCAGTTTTATGGAGCAAATTTGTTTCTTATTTTAGCAAAAATGAACATTGATACAAAAAGTGTTTCTAACTTTTCTTGACCTCTGGAGTTAAAGACCAAGAGAATCAGGACAGAAATGAAGGAAGAGATAAACATGAAGCTTTAAGTGATTTATTACTCACAGAAGTTTCCATCAGAGCGACAGCTTCTTAAAAATCAGGAAGAAACATTCATTTTATTTTAACGGTCATTTATTCTGGAATTATCTCCAGTTTTTCTGATCGAAAGGCTGAATTGATCTGATGTGATCGATGTGGACTCAGCCGATCTAACCGATAACTTGAAGATTATCTCCATCAGAGTCTGGATCACAAACTGGGCGGGGACGTCTCAGACATTCCTGAGGATGGTTAGCAAATCTCAGAAAGTGACCTTGGACCGACTCAAGGTTGATGCAGAGCGCCCCGCCGAACCGCTCGAACTGAGATACGGCCCTGTTCATGTCGGCGATGCAGGTCCAGTGTTTGTTCTGATCCTTAGCTACGCACCACTTGGAATGGTCCACGGTAGATTTCCACCTCTTCTGGTTACCCACTTGTAAGCCTTCGACGTTAATGACTTTAACGTCACTGGGACAGTAGGAGTCGGACCGGTCGCGCTGGCAGCCCCATGTCTGGGCGTAGACGTCGCTCCCGATGTTCTTGGCAATACTTAGGTAGAGATCTCCAACTGGAAGGAGAAGAGGCAGCTAGTTGGGGTTCATTTAAGTCGGTTTCCCTCTTTGGTGAGTTTGTTGTGTAGATGTGAACACAGAAATCAGACAAAAACAACCATACAGAGATCTGCAACCTTGATACTATGTGTTGAAACACTTCTGTAGCAAAGTATGTGTTGCATTGTGGGATATGGACATCTGAAATCTGGAACAAACCTCCACAAAACTGCAAAACAGCTGAAACACTGACTTACTTTAGATCTATCTGAACAGAATAAATAAACCAGTAAAAATCTGTGATCTGTGATAGGACATCTTCTCATAACCTATTTGATAAACGTTCTGACAGTTTAGCCAATAAACAGACTGAACATCTGGTTTAGCGACAGGTTCTGGTTCTGTTGGTTCTGGTTCTGTTGGAGTTTTAAACGGAGAATACTAAAGCACAATCAGGAGAGAACGATTCTTACCCTGTACATTTGCACCGACTCGTTTAGCAAAGGTTTTAAAGCCTCGGTTCCCTTTGGATGTCAACGATGAGACCTTAACCTGATCAGGGATGTACGGAGAGGCTTCTGTCCATTTCACAACATCTTTTAGTTCCTGGTGAAAATCGTCTGGGATATAATGTTCAAATGGAAACGCATTGATGTACTTCAGATGTGTTCCTGCAAACATTAAACAACATATTATTAGAAATAATTAATCAGTAGTAAATGCTACAGTATGCTGTCTGAACTCAAACCTATTGTAGTGAACTGGTTGTAGTTGAACGTCACACAGATGAACGTTTGAGCGTATCTGTTCCCGCTGGTTGGCCAGAAGTTGTTCTGATCCCTTCTGAAGGGGAACCGAGGGGTGCTGTGTAAGATCCAGACTCCTGTACCGGTTCTGTCCACCATCACGAGTCCTGCAGGAGAAAACAAACACGACTTTCATTATCACAGAGGATGGGAAATGAAACCCATCCTGTGACGTTTGACATCACATGGGTCAAACATCACATGGGTCAAAGGTCAGGAATACTTAAATATGAAAATAAACAGTTTCAGAAAACAGATGAAGCAAAAATGGATTTAATTTCTTAGAAGACTTAAGACTCAACCTTGGAGTTGGTATAAACGACCTGAAACCTGGGAGTAGTGATGAACTCTGACTTGAACCTTCAAAGCCACATAAAGACGGTTACAAAGTCGGCCTTCTGTCACCTGAAGGACATTTACAGGATAAAAGGACTAATGTCTCAGCAAGATCTAGAAAAACTCATCCAGGCGTTTATCTGCAGGAGAGTCTTCACAGGTCTGCCTAAAAAAAAGCACTCCTCCAGCTGCAGCTGATCCAGAACGCTGCTGCTGGCGTTCTGACTAGAACCAGGAAGATGGAGCACATCACCCAGTTTTAAAATACTTCTGGTTCTGTCTGCTCTGCATCCCCAGAACCAGAAGCAAACATGGAGAAGCAGAATTTAGCTTCTATGCTTCTGCAGTCTGGAACAAACCTCCAAATTATTGGTATTTATTGATCCTTTATTGATCAAACAGCAGAGAAAAAATAGTAAAATTAACAACCCTGACAACATAGATAACCCTCAGGTTGTTATTCTCATCCTATGAAAGAGCGACGCCTCCCATGATGGCTGCAGCCTCAGGCGCCCTCTGCTCATGTCCCATGTTGTTTGTGGGTTTTTTTGGGTTGTACTGAAACGAACATCGATGTGCTTCTGGTAATAAAGGCAGATTCTGATTAAATATCATCACCTGGAATTTATTGTAGGCTGCACAGTAGCGCAGTTGGTAGCACTGTTGCCTTGCAGCAAGAAGGTCCTGGGTTCGATTCCCGGTCCGGGGTCTTTCTGCATGGAGTTTGTATGTTCTCCCTGTGCATGCGTGGGTTCTCTCTGGGTACTCCGGCTTCCTCCCACAGTCCAAAAACATGACTGTCAGGTTAATTGGTCTTTCTAAATTCTCCCTAGGTGTGAGTGTGTGCATGGTTGTTTGTCCTGTTTGTTTCTGTGTTGCCCTGCGACAGACTGGCGACCTGTCCAGGTGACCCCGCCTCTCGCCCGGAACGTAGCTGGAGAGGCACCAGCACCTCCTGACCCCATTAGGGACAAGGGTGAACAGAAAATGGATGGATGACAACAATAAATCAAAATTCTTTTCATGATAAGAAATTTACCACAATAAATGATAACCGATAGGATAAAGTCCCGCCCCGACTGTAAAGCACTTTGAACTGCATTGCTGCTGAAATGTGACACAATAATAAAGTTGGACAGGAAGCTCCATCCTGATCAGATGCATTAATTAACTGTTCTTCATCAAAATAGCCACTTCTGTATTAGCAGGAAGCGTCTGCAGAGCAGAAAGGTGTGAAAAGACATGAGCAACAACCCATCAACATTAAAGCCATTAAATGCTTCTTCTACCTTTGCTGTGGCCAAACCTCTTTGGATCGGCGTCACATCCTGGCGGCTGATCACTGTAGCTGATGAACCCGAAGGTCTCCTCCTGCAAACACAACCTTCATCATTCAGAGTTTACAGACGGCAACATTATTTCTGCTCAGACTCTGTTAATGACTAACTGAGGCACCGAGCCTGAAATCAGAGGCCAGGAGTCCAGGCTGGTTGGGAGGCGGCTACTCTGGTGATTAAGAAATTAATCGAATAAAAATGCTGCAGATCTTTTATTTAATATTAGAAATACATTAATAGATCAAAATAAACAGTTTAATTTCTTTTTTAAATAAGAGAAATACATTTTATTGCATTGTATGTATGCAATAATGTGACATTCTTTCATGTATGCTAACCAGGTGAAGCTAACGCTATGTAGCTTGAGTTCTGAGTAGAACATATTTAAAAACAATATTAAGTCAGTCTTAGCATCGTGGGAGGATCGATTACGATGATCAAATGTCTGTCTTAGAACTGGGATCGTTCTGAAAAGGGAAAATCGGGGCAGAAAGTGGTGGCATGTGAACGAGGCTTCAGCATGCAGAAGTTTTATCTGACGGTTCGATACATAGAGGCCCACCGGGCCGCAGTGAAATTATGAAGGTTGACCATTAAAAGGGTTGGGGGTTAAAACTGATCCACTGATCTACAGAATATTACTATGAACTGTAGATCATGTTAGGGCTGCAGCTAGCACGATTATTCTGACGATTAATCAAATAAAAAGATTGGAAAATTGTGCAGATTTTTAATTTAACTACTTAAGGTTATTTTATACAATATTGAAAATAGATTAAAAGATTAAAAACAAGTTAATTTATTTTTTAGATAAGAAAAAAATTATTTGATTACGTATAATACCACAGTCTCACAGTAGGGAGTTCTGAGTAAAACAAAAGCACAAAGAAGATTTTTAAATCTTAAATGCAAAACATGAAAATTCTTTGTACAGTTTTGTCTAAATTTCTGCTCTGAATGTCTTGTTTTGACAGTAAGTGGCCTTTTTTGAATCTCCACTTAATGATTAATCGATTACTAAATTAAGTGATGATTACTTCAACAATCAATTAATCACGATTAATCGTTCCAGCCCATGTAAATGAACATGTAAATGGATTGGAAAGCAGACGGCACCATGTTTCTAATGGGTCTGAAAAGAGGCCTCAGCGTATTTCCCAGAATGCCGTTCGGGCTGCCGATGTTGTTCAACTCCTCGCTTCTTCCTTTCGAGTCGATGTAGAAAAACTCCGTACCAGTGGTGGAGCCACTGGAAATGCGAGCCATTCTGGGCATCTTGTATAAAATGTACCTGATGAAGAATAAAAAGAAAAACAATTTTATAAACAATGAAGCTGACTTTATCCAGCTTAGATTTGGTTTTATTGTCAATTCATGATCATGTTGTTACCATGGCGATTCATACTGAGCTGTTTGCCTGTTTCCAGTCCAGCTTGTAACAAATTATTGCTATTTGATGTTAGGTATTTTCTCACCAGTCCACTTCATCATTGAGGTCGTTTTTGCAGGTCACTGATCCGTCAGATCCCCAGCAGAGGAGCCCAAAAACCACCAGGAAGCTCCACATGTCTCTGAAACCCACAGGAAGCTGCAGCATTGGAATCATTCAAAGGCAACTTTTTCACGTTTTCACGCCATGGATTAATGCCATTTCCTCAATATATAGTTCACAGACTGAACAATTTTCACAGTAGCTGAATTTTTAAATATTTTTAGAAGTGACTTACAGTAAAAAGGTTTCAGCGCTCCGTCGCTCTTCTCTCTGATCCCGAGTTCAGCTCTTATTGCTTTTATTCCCCTCTGCGTCCCTGACCCAGTTTGTTTCTGGGCTCACAGTCAAGTACACAAAAAGACTGAAAACAGGATTTTTTATGTAATCATTCTAATCAGGACGAACTTTGTCTTTCTGCACTGAACCAAAGTTCTGCTGCGTTTTAGTAAAACCGGATCAGAAACTGATTTTTGTGTAACGGAAGTCTTATGATTTGAAGTTCATATCTTGTATAAAATGTTTCTATCAACCTGACGGTGGTTTTCACCTTAAGACTGCTTGGACAGATTCATGTCGCCAGAATCTCTGGAACGAAACGCAGAAGTTGGTAAACCAGCGGCGCCGACCGGGACACAACGCTTCCCCGTTCCACCGACTTGTCGACTCTGCAGTCTTCAGTCCTGGGATCCATAATGTCAAAGGTCATATCATAACCCTAAATCTACTTTATGCAACAAGGGTTCATAATCTCCACCCTCTCCAGGATAATATTAGAAAATGATCCAATGGCAAAAATAAGGAGCCAGGCTAAGAAAAAGAAAATCATCTCGAGTTAAGTTATATTGCCAGAAAAAAGTCGTACAACAATAAAGTCATTATGTCACCTGAATGAAGTCATAATAATAATAATAATAAAATTATATTACCAGCATAAAGTCTCAATAAAATGAGAATAAAGTTGTAATAATCAAGAAATAAAGTTAATATTACCGAAATAAAGTTGTAATATTAGAAGAATGAATTTTATGAAAACTCTACAATGAAAAATAATTTATAAAAAAAGAGGAATGTTGAGCATTTATTAAAAATGCTGCTAACAAGGACATAAAAATACACAACCTGACAGACAACAAAAATGTTTGAAATGCAAACTTTAATCATCAATGTTTGTGAATTTATATGGCATCAACATTAAGAATGCAGATTTATAGATTTTAAGGTAAAAATATGGCATCATCAGCATAAAACAAACATTTGTCTCTGAGTCTCAGTCCTTCCAGCCCGGAGTCGTTCACGGCTTCGCCTGGATCTGTTCCAGCGGAAGCTGCAGCTGGTTTGGATATTTCAGACGTCTCAAGTCCTCTTCCACCTGAAAGCATATCAACATTTAACTGTGGTTCTTAGATTCAGAAATAAGAAGTGTAATAACTGAGTCACCTGTTCGAGTTCATCCTTCAGTTTGTTGTATTTTTCTACGTTGAACTGCTTCTTCTTGGCGCCTTTATAAAAGTAACGTAGAAACTGTCTGTCCTTAGCGTCTGGATACACGTAATCCTGATGGAGATCAAAACAGATTAATGCGATGATTCAGTTCAGACCGGATCAATTCTGGAGAAATGAAAATACAAACATAATGACTGATAATTAAATAAAACCACTAAGAAAAATCCATTTTTAGAAAGTTTATGCAGCGATTCTACATACATATTTTATTGTAGAATAAAATCACACAAAATGTTTGGAAAAACTGAATTTATCCTCCTTAGGAGCTGCTCAAAATGGCAAAGACAAAAGAACAAGAATTTGACCTCAACAGGGTGAAATTTGTGATCAGACAACATGTGCAGCTCCTACTCATCTACCATCTACAGCAATGCATTCTGGGTACAGAATCCCCCTCCAAAATAAGACCATGACTATATACAGCTAGCTACTTCTATCCAGCTGTATACAGAACCAAATAAATGAGCAGTTTATAACATATCTGGACAAATTAATTTAGGGGAAGCAAAGTATGCTAAACATTAGCAAGTTAGAAAAAATGAAAAGTTAGCAGAGGTTTACCCACCTCTGATTAAAACTAATTGTTGGACAACATAACAGAAATAATTATTAGTTTTCCTGCTGGGCTTCACAATCTAAGCGTGAAAGAAATCCATTTTATTTCCAGACACAAATATTAAACTCCTGAAGTGTCAAATCTGTGAGTCTTGCCTGCTTGGTGAGGATGTAGTAGGCGAAGGCGCCCATGCTGGTGGCATAGGTGATGAAGTATGTGACGGGCTCCATGACGTCCCATGAATACACCCACCAGGTGAGCCAGCCCAGGGCGCCGCCCTGCACAGACAGCAGCGCCATGCCGGTCCAGAGAGTCCTGGAGGAGTGAAACTCCGCCGTCCGGCTCAGCTGGGCCTTCGTCTGGAAGAAACAGCACAACAAGAAAAATGTAAATAAATTACCTCCAGTCTGCTCACAAACCCCACCTGTGCTGTTGTAGAAATTAAATTAGGAGTATTTTAATCTACTTTTATAAGAAATGAACCGATCCGATAATATCTGCATCAGTTCCAATGTTGAAAAAAATTCTACATCGGGTATCGGTGATAATGTTCCCGATCCATAATTAAAATGCTGCTAGTTCCCCCCTCCAAACCTCGGTTGCTTAGCAACAACCTGCTGGGCGCAGCAGCAGTTTAAGGTTCTTCCGCTGCGCCTCATAACTGTTTAAAATTAAAAAACAGCGTAGTGGAGAGAAAACTGGATAAAACAGGAAGGTCATGACACCAGTCTGGCAAAGATTCAGATATTTAAAAACTAATCAGTAACTAAGACCGGCCCACCCAGCGCTCAGGTGTTTGTGCTACCTGCTCCAGAGGCGACAGCTCCTGCTTGATGTTGTCCATCCTCTCCAGCAGGTGGCGCTCCTGCAGCAGGTGGTGTTCAGGCAGGTGCAGCGCTGCGTGCAGGAGATGCACCACGTGCTTCATGTCCTCCATGTCTCTGGCATGCTCACTGGAGGTGATCACTGCAACCAGGAACGATTTACAACATGGAGTCATACGAGTATGGCAGGCCGTTTTAACATTAAATCAGTTTGACCTCCCTGGTATTCCAGATATCTGACATTGGCTCATGACTGGACGTATTAGTTAATAAATCTCTAATCTGACTTGGATAAATTATGTCGATTTACCATTAAGGTTTAAATTCACTTTGTCTGAAACAAGTATTTCAAATATCAACAATTAAATTACGACTAGTCCTAAATAAAATTTAAGATATCTCACTTTTTGTTCCAACTGTTGTCATAATTCTAATTAAATACATTTTTTACATAAGAGACTTGAAAGCAAATAGTTACTGGGCAAAACTAAATGTTTAGTTTTGAACTTATCTGGAAGTTAATACCATATATCGCCACAATAATTAGAGATATCCTTAATTAGACAGTTTTTCTATTTCATATTTTTTGTATTAACATTATAACTAATCAGAAAGATATTAATAAAATCCTGAATTAGTATTCTGTCTTGTCAAAACGTCACAGATTTATGTAAATTTCAAATAAAAAATTAAAAGAAAATTGAAAAATATTTTTACAAAGCTCCAGTTTCAGTTTTGTACACTTGTCTTTTTTGTTCTTGAATTTGTTTTGAAGTGCATTGTCTTTGTCAGAAGTGAATAAATAGGAAATTATTTGCAGATTTCTGAAGCAATCTTCAAATTTTTTGCATTCTCCATAGATTTTTCTACATTGTGTCATTTTCTGCAGGAAACCCAAAATTCTGCAGGCAAATATTTGGACAGCTCAGTTTTAATTCAGATATATAGAAATATAATCTCGATGAGACATAATTGCGCTCAAGATATCTTAAATTGTAATAACGGCCTTTAAATGATGAATCCGGTGACGTCTTTTGAGATTTCTTGAAAGAAATTTTGAACCAAAAAAATGTAAGATATCTTCAATTATTAGAATTTAGATGCGGATATCTAAATATACCATTCACGGTGGTCAAAATGTAGTTGTGTCGAGTCAAAATGATCTTTTTGATATTTGGAGTGTAATCAGTCAGATGAAGCAGATTATATGTTAAGTCTGCCTGCCATAGAGGAAGTGTTGTTACCTTTCTCAGGTGCGCTGATGTTGTAAACTTGATTGTTGATGACGAGCTGGAAGTCCGTCTCCAGCAAGGTGTCCAACAGCGTCGTGCTGGCAACACGTTGCCCGTCTGGAAGAGCAACGACTCAGATTTAAACGTTTAAAACACAAAAACCAAACCGCTGAAATTAAATAACACGCAAGAAAAAAAGATTAACTTTGTTAACTGACTGCTGAGCGGCAAAATATTGTTACTTCAATCAGTAACAGAAGATTAAAAACGGAAAAAACACAAAATCTTACCAAGTATTTTAAGTCTAGTTTCTAGTTTTTGTGCACTTTAAATAACTAACTTAAAAGTAACTTTTCAGAAAAACGAAGGAGCTTAACTGAAATGAAGCTTTTTAGCAAGACATATGAGCTTCTTCTAAGTTAATAATTCATTAATATTAATAAAAAGTCTTTAGTTCCACTGGTAGATTCGTTAATGACATGGGAAAATATCTTGCTATAAATAAAATAAACTTGTAGTTTTGATCAATATTAAAGGATTTATTGACATAAAACAAGCTCCTTTATGTTGCTTAAAAGTTAAATTAGGTTTGTCTTATTTCAAGTGAACTAAGATATTTGCACCAGAGCTTGGACTTTATGGCTGAAGAATGTATCACAACATAAACGCTTCATGTCAGTCGATATCAATAATTATTGATTAGTTTTGTTTTTAATGTCTGAAAATGCAGCCAAATTGATGCTGATATTTCCTGTTTTATCCAGTTTTATCAACATTGGTTTGAATTTTTAAGCAGTTTAACGTTGATGAAACGTTTAACTGCTGGTGTGCCAGTTATCCAGCAGGTTGTTGCTAGGCAACCAAAGAGTGAGTGAGTTGCTAGGCAACCAAAGAGTGAGTGAGTCAGTTGATTCCACCAACGTAGCTTAGCTAGCAGTGAGCGGCTAAAGCTTTTCCTCTGCCTACATTTCCCAGAATGCTGTGCGATTCTGGGTGAAGCGCTGAAACATCCAGAACCCAGAACTTTCTGTTCTTCTGACATCCGAGGAATTTCTCCTTGAATCCAAAACTACTCCTGTCCAACTGGTCTGTGCCGCTGCTGATCCGGACCGACACCAGGCGGGCCTCGGACCTCGTCTCACCTGCAGAGAGAAGGGAGGCCGCGGCTCCGGAGTCCTCTCTCTGCAGATCGGCGATCAGGTCTCCCGCTGTCATCAGCATGGGCCGCAGGAAGAACAGACACTTCTCCTTCCTGGACGGCAACGGCACCTCCAGAACCAGGCGGCCATGTTTGTGCTTCAGAGACACGTCTGCAGCAGAGAGAGAGGAAATAAAGCTTAAATTCACATCAGGAGCTAGAAACAACAAAAATATATAAATAAAAATCCACAAACTGCAGTGAACCGTCTCATGTTTCGCCTTCAGTGTATTTCACTGTTAATTTATGTTAAATATTAAGACAAAGACGTGTGAAACTCCATGATCCTTGCCCATCATGATGGATGGAAGAGATGTTTGAACTTCCTTCTTCTCTCTCTGCTCTTCATCCATGAATATAAAAACTGAGATGAAAAGTAGCGGCCTAGTTAAAACCTGTCGGTATAAAGATGTCTTTAGCTGCTTCATGCAGATCCCAATAAAACACTCTGCAGTTTGTGGTTGGATCATGGCCACTGTAATAATAACCATGTGAATGCAGTGAGAGACTTTTACCACTAGAGGGAGTACTGGAGAAGAACGCTGGACAGTTTTTCAGTGACGGATGTCTGGCATGAACCTAAACAGAAAGAAATGGGAATGTTAAAGGGACAGTACTGTATGTTTTCCAGGCACATGGTTTAATTTTATAGCAAAATCAAGTAACTATGTTACCTTCAGTTGGTATAAAAAATATTATATGTATCAAATATGTCTAACAAGAAACTTTACTTCCTAATTTAACACAATTAAATTGGGCCTCTGTCTCTTTAAAGCTCCTGCTCGTTCTGAAGCTCCGCCTTCAGGAAGTCGTCCCAACATGGCTCCTCTATTAACCCTTTAGCATGTTTTAACCAGCTTTGCTCTGAGATGTGCAGTTCCACCAGGTGTTCGCTAATCGCTGCTGGCTAGTCTGAAGGAGCTGAGAGGGGAGGAACTGCGAGTCGAAGGCGGGGCTAAGTCCACCCAGGTGTTTTGCTCGGCTGAATGGTTGCCATGGAGATTAAAGGATTTCTCAAACAAGGCTCCAGGAGGGTTTTCTATAGCATGATGTAAAGCTCATTAAAGTTGATTTTTCATGAGACTGCCCTTTTAATGAAGGCGGGAGTTTGTTCTTGGTGTAACCAAACGGCCTTCCTTTGGTAAACCGAAGAAGAGCAAACAGAAGGTCAGCGCCAACAAGCTGCTTCTGCCAGTTCTCCCTCAGCGTTTTCCTCCTGGAAACTCTGATATTAAGCTCCGGATTCTGGTTCTCCTGCCGCAGGAATCGGACCAGGTGTTGGTGCAGACTGTCTGACTGACTCATCGCCTTCCTGTTAATGAATTTCAGGTCCTCTGTGGGCTCTGATGGATGCCAGACTGTGGCTCAGTGAGATCGGACCCTCAGGACCTTCCTACACCGCTGATAATGATCAGAGTATCGATAAGGAGCACGCAGACAGAGATTGTAGCCTCTTCATCCTGCGCTTGGTATTCACTCAGCGTTGCACCGTCAGTTCAGATCCATCCACATCTGGATCTACCCAAAACGCTTGAATTTATGTCAGCAAACTAGACCAATATTTAAACACTGTTAAACTACCATCATGTTTTGATAATAATCATGATATTACACCTTAAATTATTTTAAAACTACATGAATTCAACACTAATATAGTTCCTCTGGATCTTGTTCTTCACCTGATAGCCTGGCTCTCTCTCTGCTCAATCGATACGTCATTAAAGACGACCAATGGAGCCGTCTGTGAAGCAAAGCTTGAAGCAAAGGGACTGAGCAGAGGCGGGGTACGCTGCCCTTTCCACTCCGCTGGTGAGGAGACAGAGAGTGTGTGTGTGAGTGTGTGTGACAGTGTGAGGGAGAGAGAGAGAAAGAAGCTTTGGTTTAGGAACATCTGGGGCTGGAACCAGAAAATAGCAGTCTGGAGTTAAAATTTAAGTTTTTAAAATTTTGATTAATTAATTATGTAAATTTGAAACAGAATTAATGAATCTTTTTCTTTTTTTTTTACACACAAAGGTCTTGAACAGGAACCTTTCCATTTCTGAGTTTCTAGTACGACTGTAAATATGATGCACAGGTGTGCTAACAGCTTTGGATGACAAAGCTGCTACTCTTGGCCCACCGGACGTTAATTCCTGCTTCGAAAAGCAATCTGGTGTGATGCTGGAAAAGACTGTTGTGTTCAAGTTATGCTAAAAGGAGTTAGCCTGTTAGCAAAGCTACTCTAGTGTAAATAACATCTCAACGCTAACCATGTAGCAGCAGCACAGATGCCCACAATGCTAATGCTAGCATCCACAGTCCACATTTCTAAAGAAGTTCCATGAATGATCAGGGTTACCGGAAACAATAATAGCACTTTGCTCCAATCTGATAGCTGAATAACTTGAATAACAGATTAAAAATGATAAATATTGTCGTTGTTGATTTAATTTGTTTATTTCCTAAATGTGGACCAAAGAAACAAACTGATCCACCTACAAACTTTGGTCTGGGTTCGGTTGAAATGAACTCTGGTGTGGTTTGAATGCATATGTGAACACCGAGCGGACCGGACACCGCTGTAAAAGCAGGAAGTAGAGTATAGTGCCGGGCATTCTGGGTAAATACAACCAAAGCAAACATGCTAGCCTAGCACTAGCGAGAAAAATGGCTCATGGTCTTTTACCAGAGATAAAAGTGAAATCCTACAACTGGTAAAATCTGATGCTACTCCATCTTTGTTTACATTTGGTGAAAAAAGAAGTTGTGCTATGTGTCTTATTCATTGGTTTTAGTGTTGCTTCTTTCAGTGGTTCTTGGTGCAGCGCCCCCACAGGCGAGGAGGGGAATATGTTGCTCAAAGGCTTGGGATTGTTTGAGTCAGTGCAGTGAGAAAGGACAGAGAAAGAGACTGCTGTAGAAATAAATGATCCTGCTGTCCATTAATGAAGACAGAGATATTATTGTCTCCCAGAAAAACAAACCCTTATTCTCCCACCCCAGTGTGCAGATTTCATGCAATCACAAGTTGTAGAAACACTAGAAAACATGAGTCTGTCTGAGATTCTAGGTTTCCTGTTAACAAGAAAACCCCAGATCTGAAACTAATCATCAAAGGTCTGTGAGGCTCTTTGACTTCTTTAATGTGAAGCACTTTGTGTTTGTGATTTATCACGATTCAGATTCAATTCAAAGCCTGCCTGCCTCCAGGCTCTGTGCTGTGTGCACATATTACCAAGCCAATTGTAAATCTACAGACGGTGGCTGTTGTGCCGGATAATCCTGAGAGCCGGGTGATGAATAGCAGCACACTTCCACGGCTGTGCTTCTGGTTTTTTACCATTACCGCTGGTTCCGACGCGCTGCATTCTAATCACAGGTTCTTCTGGGTTGCCACCGAAATGTAGCAACAACAGAAGACCTTATGGAGCAGGACGTTTAAAAATGTTAGCACTAACGCTCCTTTAAGAGGAACTGGGTGTCTGAATGCTAAAGCTTAATGCTGATCCAGCCCTGGTGATTTGTTTGGTCCCCTTTGCTGTGCCAATAACTACGGAGGCCAGCTAGGGTCAGATGTGGGAATGAAAACACAAGCTGGAGAAATACATTTCTTCAGGTTAATAAATCTACTCAGGCAAAAGTGTGAACAGGTAAAGATTACTCTGTGTGGGCTGATTTATGAAAGAAAAAATGTCTTGGTCTATGTAGGAATCCCAAATTATCTGAAACATTTGTCATTAAGTTTGGAAAGAAGATGTCTCTGCTGCACTTGAAGTTAATGGAAAAAAATTAGATCTTCACATTGTTAGATAACTACCTAGACAGCTATCTATTTACTTAGCTAGCTATCTAGATAACTAGCATGATATCTAACTTCATATTTGCTTGTCTATCTAGATAAGCATGTAGCTTGTCTATAAAGCTAGATAAGCTACATAGCTTTCTAGCAAGCTTTTTAACTAGCTAGAAAGCTAGTTAGTTATTTGACTAGTTAATTAGATGTGCTAGTTATCTTGCTAGCTTGGTATATGCCAAGCTAGCATAGCTTGGCATATACCAAGCATATACCAAGATAGCAAGCTAGATAGCAAGCTAGTTATACAGCTACCTATCTAGCTTGATAAATAACTAGCCAGATAACTAACTAGCTAATTGCTTATCTATCTACCTAGATAGCTAGTTATCTAGGTTGCTATCTTTTATCAGATTAACTGATTAAATGATAGAATAATTGAGTAGTTGCAGTCCTACAATGTTCATATCAGATATTGATGTCGGTCCAAATTTTCCAATGTGTTAAAAATGATGCCTCTATATTGTTCATCTTAACTAAAAACTGTTCCAGATCCATCATATTAAACCTGTTTGTGAGCTGCTCTTTACAATCTGAAACTTTATTTTTAAATATTAATTGCTCAGCTGCTGCTTTACACACCTCCACCTGTGAGGCGCTCGGTGGGCGGAGCCACAGCTCGGGACATTTTCTGTGTTTCTTTCTACACAGAACAAAGTTTTCCCTCAGGTGGTTTGCTTGCAAAGAGACACACCCCTGCATTGCATGACACTCCAAATTCAAACACGCCAGCTTCCTGACCGCAGAGCCTGAATAGTCATCACAAACAAGCAAACAGCCGAACAGGAAAAACCAACGCGAGGTGACTGACTTCCACAAACATGGCGGAGCAACATCTGCCCCTCATTATAAAATGATTTCTCCCAGCTGCTGCTTCACGCTGCACTCTGCTGATGGCATGTTTACCCCAACAGCCAGTCATCTGTATGCAACACCACCAGGAAAAGAGGAGAGAGGGGCACAGAGATAATCTCCCTCCACAGGCAGGACACGACTTCCTACCACAGAGCACTGCAAAAACACAAATTCACCAAGAATTTTTGATAGTTTCTAGTAAAAATATCTTAGTACACTTAAAATAAGACAAAACTAACTTGCTCCTATTTCAGAATGAAATAAGGGCTTGTTTAAAGTCAATAATTCCTGATTGATTCAACAAAATCAATAATATATGCAGACAATACATCTGATTGAATAATTTCACTGAACTCCAATTCAGAACTGCACAGCATTCTGGGGATTGTAGGCAGAGACCTACTGTCAGGAAAACAAATTTAGCTGGACGGTAAATTGCCCCAGAAATTATTGCGATAAACAATAATATTGTTGTTTTGAGATTATTATGACGCAGCAGCAGTTTAACGTTTCACCGCTGTGCCTCATAACTGCTTAAAAATCAAAAACAATGGCATGGAGAGGAAACTGCAAATAAAACAGGAAAGGTCACAACAACAGTTTAGCTGTATTTCAGATATTTAAAACAAAAAACTAATTAATTACATTAAGTTAGTCTTCTTGTATTTCAAGTGAACCAAGATAATTGCACTAGAAATTAGAACATAAATACTTTTTTTGCAGTGTCACAGCTGAGTTGTGGTCGGCTGCTTGGAGACGTCCTGAAGGAATCAGCTCCCACTTGGAGCCACAGGCTTCGTACCATCACAGCGAGGACACACCGGCTCAACTGGAGCTTAATAACAGCCTGATAACTCACACAGCAGACAGACATGTTGGGTCAATAAAGACTGAAGACTGGAGTGAAGCATAAAACTGCCAGGAGGAGAAACCAACTGGGCTCCTGTCAGCGATGTGATTGAGAACAGCCATTATCGCCCCATAATGAAAGTTATTTGCTTTTGGTAATTTTTTTCTTCTTCCCTTTCCAATTTAATGACCCAATAAAGTTATAAAAACGATCAGAGCAGGATGCAGCGTGCAGAATGTGACTCCAGTCCAACTCCAGTCCGCTTCAATCCCACTCCAGTCCGCTTCAATCCAAATCCAGTCCATTTCTATCCCACTCCAGTCCACTTCAATCCCACTCCAGTCCGCTTCAATCTCACTCCAGTCCGCTTCAATCTCACTCCAGTCCGCTTCAATCTCACTCCAGTCCGCTTCAATCCAACTCCAGTCCATTTCTATCCCACTCCAGTCCGCTTCAATCCCACTCCAGTGCGCTTCAATCTCACTACAGTCCGCTTCAATCTCACTCCAGTCCGCTTCAATCCCACTCCAGTCCGCTTCAATCTCACTCCAGTCCACTTCAATCCAACTCCAGTCCATTTCTATCCCACTCCAGTCCATTTCAATCCCGCTCCAGTCCGCTTCAATCCAAATCCAGTCCATTTCAATCCCGCTCCAGTCCGCTTCAATCCAACTCCAGTCCATTTCAATCCCACTCCAGTCCGCTTCAATCCAAATCCAGTCCATTTCAATCCCACTCCAGTCCGCTTTAATCAAACTCCAGTCTGTTTGACTAGAAAATCCGGTTTGTTTGTGGTGTGAATGCTAATTGAACTCTGTTCCGCCTATATCTCGGTTCAGTTGAAGTGAACTCTGGCTTCGGTTTGAATGCATATGTAAACGTCAAGCAGACTGGAGACCGCTCCAAAGCAGTCAGTGGATTATAGCTCAAGGCATTCTGGGTAAATACAACAAAAACAAAGGCGCTAGCCGGAGAAATCTTTTACCAAAACAAGAAAAAAAACCTCACAATCGCTAAAATTTGATGCCACTTCATTTTTGTTTACATTTTGTGAAGAAGGAAGTTGCACTCAGTGTCTTCTTCAGAGGTTTTTGTGTCGTCTCATTTGGTGGTTCTTTGTGCAGCGCCTCCACAGGCGAGGAGGGGAACAAGTTTCTCAAATTGTAAAAGAATCCCAGCAGCTGAAAATGTAACAAATGCTGCAACTTTGGTCCAAAACCAAGCCGAGCTACCAGAGTATGAGGTGTGAAAACATCGTAAGGTTGCGTTCACACGGATCCAAATCCGATCTTTTCACCCACACATGTTGGAGTTTGTGCTTCTTCTACATGTGGAACTAAATCATATCTGATCATTTTCAAAGCGTCTGCAGTTTGAATGATTATGTCGCATTTTATTTGACTTTTATGTCAGGCACACATCATAATTCTGCACCAGAAGAACCCAGACGCCGTAAATCCAGATATAAATAATGGCTGGAAATTCTATTTGTGAAATTATGAAAGCAGTCGGTGTCAGTGAAACATCACATCATAATCCTGGTTCTGACTTCATCCAAACAGGCTTTAACTGGCAGTTATAATCAAACAGCCGCACAGGAAACTCTGGGTGTGCCACAAACCTCAACAGTTAGAGTCAAACTTTAAAACTTAATGTTCATCAGGACAGAACAGCATCAAGACTTCCTCAGAAAGCCTGGAGAACAAAGTCAAAATTTAACTTAATCATTTCAACAAATTACCAAATAACTTCTTTCTTCTCTCCAGCAGCCTCAGCGATTCAGAGCTGAACATTTCTCTGGTGAACGAACAGAAATCTGCTGACACAAACTGTCTCCTATGGCTGAAGGTCAACTGGCAAAGAAATGTATTTTTTAAAATCGCCAACTGTGACATTTCTTGTCAGCAGCCAGTAAAAGCCTCCAAACAAATTTCTCCCTCCGTTTCATCTCTTCCATTTTCTGCTCTTAAACAGAACAGCAGTTTCCTTAAACAGGGGAAATTCAGGCTTTCCAGCACAAATATAAAAACTGAAAAATAAGAACAAGAGATGATATAGTACAGGTAAATTTACAGCTGTTATTACAAAATATACTCAGATTAAAAGAAACGTGCAAGTAAGGTAATTTAAAAGAAAAAATAAAATACAAGATCTGCGTGTGAACGTGCATAAAAAACAGACTGGAAGTGAAAAGACTAAAAATATCAGATTATTGAGTTTGTTGGGAGAAGTGAAGATTATCTTACTGCTGCTGGGGGAAGGATGTACCACAACGCTACATTTTGCACCATGGATGGAGAAATCTGCGCTAAGATTCACCATAAATTTGCACAAATTGGAATTACAAAATTAAATTTGCTTAATGCAAACATGACAATTTGCATCAAAATTAATATATTTCATAAATCTACAATGGAAACACTTTTTTCACATCATACGAGTCACATGATCAAGAGCAGGATGTTACTACTGGTGAAAACCACGAAGAAGAAGACGACAGGAAGTGGTAGGAGGATGACGTCACAGCATTTTTTTTAATTACTTTTGGTGTAAACAAACTTATTCATGTGTGAATTTATTTGCGTTTTTTACTTAATGGAAATGGTGCAACTGTGAAACATTAGCAAGATTAGCAACATTAGCAGAATATCAACATATTTTGTACATATTTGTAAGGGAAACGCTGAAATGCTTTTTATGTTTTCTTAATATTATGCAAAAATTTGTTGAAATACGAAGACAAATAATAAAAATGCTCAAAAGCATTTTTATTATTTGCTTTCGAGCAAATAATAAAAATGTGCATATGTGCATACGCACATATATGAAATGCATATGTGAAGCACTTCACATATTTTAGCACTTCATTGTGCTAAAATATGTGAAGATTTTTTATACTGTACGTGTGTGCCGGTTGATTTTTTATAAATACATATGCAATCAGGAGTTCAGAAACATAAAAGGGCAAAGGTGTAAAATTACTTGTGCTTTAAAAGTTAAGCTTTTAAAGCATGAAGAAATTTTTTTTAACTGTGATAAATCTTTAAAGTGACATTTATAATTCAACAACAAAACAAACTAGTTTGTTTGTGGAAAACTATGCAAATTACAAAGGGAGCAGGACCTGGTTACACAGGTTTAAACTAGAAATGCACCAATCTAGCAGTCAGAGATCAGAACTGGGACGATATTAAAATCTGGCACGTCAAATACTGAAATATCTAGTTTTTCATACTTTGTAGTTTAATAAGATCTTACAAATGTTTCAGAAGGTGAACTTTGGTGCATTTATTGGCAGAATTACGTTATGCCTTCACATTTTGTCTCTTCTTTTTGCTTTATCGTCTTCAGAAAAAATGATCTGAATCGACCAAACTTCAGGAGAGATCGTTGCATCTATGCTTTGAAACAATAGTCTCTCTCTTCTAGCTTGAAGCAGGGATTCATAAAGTCTCCATCCCTCCAGTGACCTCTGACCTTTCCTCTATCTCTCAGTGATCGGCTCCCAGGGTGGCTGATGTCAGATCTGTGCAGCTCGCCTTTAATCGTGTCATAAAACTCGGTCTCGTGTTCTGTGGACTCTGAAATCTGATCGCTCAGCACGTCTCCTGGCCTAGTAAACGGTTTTTCCAGCAACCTGCTGTTTAATGTAGCTTCCCTTCTCATTAGAATAATAATTCAGTCAATTTATGAATCTCCAGGCTTCAGCAGATAAATTCATATCCAGCCTCCCAGGTTGAGAGCACTTCCAGTTTTGAGCGCAGAGCTCATCTTAGTCATCGTTGCACAAGGCGATGAGTCATAATGACAGCCTGACTGTCAGTCCTGCAGACCTGATATAAATATTCCCTCAACAGACAAACTATACTGCATTTATCTCAATGGTGCAGCTTTCAGGATCCTGCAGCTCAGCTGACTGCTGCAGTTCCCAGAAAAACATATTAAAACTAAACAGCGGTGAAATAAATCTACATACAGTTTGGTGCCGAGATGGTAATATATGCAGCAGCATTACTCTCCAGCTCTGAAGGGTTTGGTGCAGAAAGTCATTCGCTACGCTTCATCGAGAGCTGGAGATGGACGTGATGAATGATACTGTTTACTTAATGATGCGACACAGACAGAAAATATGATAAAGATAAAGAGTTTTGGGTTCAGTGACACCAAAACCTGAAGTTCAGAGAGAAATGTTGTTATAACAAATTTACCTGGATGATAAATTACCCCAGAAGTTACTGCACTAAAATATAATGTTGTTAATTTGAGACCTTTTTCATGGCATAATAATGCAAAAACACATTCTCAAAGATCAATAAACTTTAAACTCTAATGAACATTTAACACTGGAATTGGAAGACATTTTAAATATCCAAAATAAATAAACAAAACAACAGAAACAACAAATAAAATGAATTATAAAGTCTCTGTAAACAAAATTGTCCTTCAAAAAAAGAAGCCAGCTGAGATCGAAGCACCAAACTGAAGGCTTTATCATCCAGTTTGTGGTAGAAAGAGAAAAACCATAAATCACGCAAATGGAAATTATTGAGCTTATTTTAATTTATCGTGTGATTAATTGATTAACTCTTTAACATGAACATGTACGTAAAACAGCTTGCCAAATTTAAGTTTGCAAACATAATCTCTGGTGGCATGTCGGTTTATAAGAATCTTTCTGCCCAGAAGAAAAAAGAGCGACAACAACAACCGATAACTATGTTCTTCTCTGGATAAAACCCACCTGCACCTTTAGAAGAACAAACCGCTACAGAGCGGAGTCAGGATGCAGCGGCTCAGTCAGAAGAGCAGTGAAATACACGAGAGTCACTATTTGTCCTGCTGTACTTTGTATTTTTTATCATAATCATTTTCTCCCGTTCTAATCGACTCGGGTCGCGGTGCTGATCTCCGCAATATGAAGCCTTCAGTTTGTAAAGAAAAAAATAATGTTTATACGTTAAACAAATGCTTGGGCCTGTAAAAAGATTTTGTTCTTTGGTTTCAATGTATTATGGAGTATTTCATTGTATAATAATTGTAAAAAAAAATAAAGGTTTCTACTTTGCGGATTTCACCTATCGCGGGTTGTTTTTGGAACGAAACCCCCGTGAAAAACGAGAGTTCACTGTATAATATTGTCAAATTAAAAACAAATAAAGTGAAAAAGGGATAAACTTTTTGTCTTCAGGAGTCAATATCTAATAAAGACCTTCTTTGTGTAAGTATAAGTTCACCAAAAGTTAACTTTTTAGCTTATATATAGTTGGTTGAGTTTAGGTAAATCGATTCTCCACGTCACCCTGAACACACCATTCTGATAGTAGAACATGGTGGAGGCAGCATCATGCTGTGTGGATGCTTTTGTTTAACTGTTTAATGTAACAAAAATACTTTGAGCAAAATATCGGAAAATCTTACAAGAAAACAGATAGTGAAAGTTCTGCCAAACTGCAGCTTTTTTTGTGTTTTGCATCGCAGGAGTCACATGACCAACAACCGGATGTTACTACTGACAGAAACCATGAAGAAGAAGAAGACAGGAAGTCATCCCATGAGCTAGCTCTTATCCGATGAACAAACTTATTCACTTGTGATTCTATTTGTTTCTTATTTAATGAAACACCACAAATGCAAAATTGTGTTTCTTTGACATTTGTGAAACATTAAAACATTAACAAAGTTTTGCACATGTTTGTAATTTAAAAGCAGCTACTATTTTCTAAGAATGCTCTTGGGGTTGGAAAAAGTGCACACCACACTTTTCAGATCGTTTTTGTTTGTTTTTAAGCCCTGTGTTTTTCTACTACTTCTGACTTATCCAGTTTGTGTTGAATACATCCAAGGTAATTAAAACACATCGATGTTTGTAGTTGTAACGGGACAAAATATAAAATATAAAAAACATTAAAGGAGTCTGAATAGTTTATCTCATAACATCCGAGTTCAGAGCAGGAAACCAGGAAACATCCGAACAACAGACCCGCTTCACGTTACTTCAGAACACATTAAACCTGAAACATCAATGTTTGTTTTTACCTTGTGAAGAACTGAAACCGGACCCAAAGCTGCCAAACCGCCCCGAAAACCCTGGAGACTTCTCCAAAGTCCCGTCCCAACTTCAGCGGCCATCCGAACCGAAGCCATCTTCATCAGCCGCCTCAGCTCCGGAACATTCCGCCGGACGGTCAACAACAAACCCGCCACCGGTTGACTTCAAGCCGCCAGCTGCAGGTGTGGATCCCGGCTGAGGTCGGAGCTCCGCAGCATTTCCAGCCGAACTCCGCTTCCTTCCTGCGGGGTTCGGAGTGTGTCTGGGTGGAGCAGCCAGGCCCAGCCCAGCCCGGGGCGATCCGAGCTCGCGCTGCATTCACGTCACGTCCCGTGGGCTGAAACAGTACTACAGCAGGGGAGGATAAGAAAATAACGCGGCCCAGGGCAGAAACGCGTAAAGGCCCCCAATTGATCCCCGTATTGCGTCTGATAAATTAATATCAATAAAAAACATTAATGTGATCACATGTATATTTTGGGATTGTTCAGTCATTTTTTGTGTACTGAAAAATATTAAAGGGGTAGTATTATGTATTTTCCAGGCACATATTCAAGTAACTATGTTACTACTATATATATGAATTGTATATAGAAATTTGACTTCCTATTTAATGCTTTGAAATTGGGTCACTGTCTCTTTAAAAACTCCTGCTCTTTCTGAAACTCCGCCTTCAGGAAGTCATCACTTCATGGCTCCTCTATTAACACTTTCACAACATTTTTACCAGCGTTGCTCTCAGAAGTAGCTCCTATCATGAGCTCAGTTCCACCAGGTGTTTGCTAATTGCTGCTGGCTAGTCTGAAGGAGCTGATGGACCTAGCCCCTCTCAAAGGCGGGGCTAGGTCCATCAAGGCGTTTTGAACAGCTGAATAGTTGCCATGGGGTTTAAGGATTTCTGAAACGTGCATGAAAGAATCAAAGCAACACTGCAAGAATGTTTCTGATGAGGGAAAACATAACAACATGATGTAAAGCCACCAACTGCAACAGGATTGAAACAGAGTTTCATATTTTGTTTGGGTTGTATGAGGTAAACAGACTCATTTCTGAATGATACTCTGAATTATTCAGGATGAACTTGCTGTATTGTTTGTTTAAAAACACAACGTTGTTTTAAATGAACACTCAGGAATAACTCCCAACTCTGAACAAAATGTAAATCTAGACAAATCTAATCTAATCCATCCATTAATATTTAATCATGTAATGAGAAATGAAGCCTGGTTAATCAGATCTGCACTGTACTTCAAGCCTGAATCAGTTTAATAGGCACATTCTTCTGCACAAAGAGTCGGAAATACTCTGCATTAATTTGATTATCCAGGTTTTAATTTCTGTTACACATTGTGGATTTAATTATTTGCTGTTGGTTTTTAGCAGCAGTCCCCAGAGCTGCAGGCATCAGCAGCTGGATGTGATCAATACTCTGCCTGTAGCAAAACGATTCCTTCTCCTCAGACTTACAAACATGGCTGATTTAAAATTACATTTGTTCAACTTTTCCCAGAGAATCAATGGTGGGAAAATTGAGTGGATGACCTGAAGTTGTCAGGTGGCAGGAAGAGAAAAATTACTGTTAATAAATCATTTTCTTCCTCCTTTTTCTTGCTGCTTTCCAGGTGATTTATCTTCTAGTTTTCTTGCTGAAAGAGAAAGATTAAAGTCCTGCTGATTTAGGTGATTTATAGGAAGTATTTTTCAGCAATGACTTGGCAGATGTGCTTTAGCTAATTAGGAAAGTAGCACTTTCATATAAAACAAGTCTGCTTGCATCAGCATCAAGCTAAAAACACAAATATCTAAAGGAAAGACTGTAAGATGAAACCAGGATTTTCACACAAATTACACCAATAATAAAAACATAACTGGTTAATAAAATGTGGATTTTTCACTATGATGCAGAGTTTTTACCCCAAAATGAGCTAAAATAACCTAATCCTGTTCTCAGTGTGTTTTGGTTGATGACATCACAATAATAATCAAGCAGATCAGTTGAGATTAATCGACTTGTTACAGTTTTATTTTTTATGGTTTCCATTTAAGTTGTACAACACATGTACAGGTGGAAACATGCAGAAAATGTCAAAATGTTCTGCAAACAAACACAATAAAAATCATTTTCTGCTGCAAATAAAAAATACTGCAATCGCAGAAGATAGAAGAAAAGGGAACATAACAAGATGAATAAAACTGCAAACTTTTGGCAAAGTGCCACAAAGGCAGCCATCTTTGAAACTTTCCCTCATTTACATATTTTTATTAAGCAACAGCGGCATTTTTACTTCTGCCTTCAAAAATCTTATTTAGGGAAAATCTCAATAATTTTGTCACTTTCTAAAGTGCTCTAGTTAAGATGAATTATTTGAAATGACTGAAGTATTGAAAGTATTGGTACTTGAACTTGAGAATCAATTTTAAAGGATAAAGTTTTGATATTGAAGGTATCAATATTTCAGTGTCTATCTGCACATCATTAAAGTCCAGAAGAAAGAAAAGCAGCGTCATATTTTATGTCTTTTCCAACAGCAGCATATCTATGGAGGTAATATTAGCTACTCTAGACTCCCCCTGGTGGTCTGGAGGGCTTCGGTTTTTTGGACCGAGTTTTATACACTTTTTGCAACATTTTCCATTTTTCTTATATTTTCTGAGGTTGCAGGATTTTCTCTAGCATTTGCTTTGGCGATTGAAGGTTTTTGCTTCCATTTTCCTAATTTTTTTTGTGTGTGTGTGTTTTGGAGTTTAGTTTGCACCCTGACAAAAGACTTTATAAAACAGGTAAAATCAAACCACATATACAGACAGATTCCAAGTCAAGTATATCAATTAAAACTGATGCTAAGAAGTGCAGCAATTTCAGTCGATACTCATGGATACAGCAGCAAGTTTTTCAGTGTTGCTGGATTTTCCTGAAATCTGTGTGGTTTTTATTTTGCTGCAAAATACAAGCAAACGCATTTAAGAGGACAAAAAAGACAAGATAAATTTTAGCTGACGTAATCAATAGAGCAGGGAAATTTTATCCAAATTAAAAAAAACATCTAAACAACAAAATAAATAGAAAAGGTTAAGACGTTATGTTCACAAAATCACAGGAGCGTTTTAATCATTTATATAAAGTAATAATGTGTTTCAGGTTGGTCACATCTAAACATTGCTGAGGTTTTTAGAAAAAGTATTTTCTCAGAATGAAAGAAATAATCAATAAAAGCTGATTATCCCCATCTAGTGGTGAACAACTGGTAGTGCGTTCAAAATGTATTTATTAAATCAATTTAATTTCTGGAAATGATTTAAATTTCTCCCTGTATTTTTACTCTTTCCTGAGTAAAATTTCTGGATTTTCTACCCACTGAATGAAAAATAAACATGTTTTAACCAAAGATTTACCAGAAACACACCTGAAGTTTTATTCAAATTTCAGAAGTTTTTTATCCAAAGAATCTGGTTTGGAAAAAAATATTTTTTGTAATTTTGTTATTTTTTGTTAATTATATGAATTATTGTCATTTTGGTCCTTAAATGCATAATTTTTCACTTAACTATATTTTGGTCCATCTGGTTATATATTTGTAATATTAAATGATTGATCATTTGATCAGTTACTACTTGAGTAATTTCTTGGATGGTTACCTTTTACTTCTTGAGTAAATTTATGTTGAAGTAGTTTTACTTTTACTAATTTTGGTACTCCCTTTGAGGTAATAAGTTGCTAAATTCATAATCAAATTTAATGGCTGTCCATGCAGGAGGACATATACATTCCCAGCAAACCTTTAACTGGGTTTTTTCCCTCTTCACACATTATGTTACTGTAGGTCAACAGGCTAGTGCTAGCCTAGTTGCTACCATTACTTTTTTTTTTTTTTTGCTAGTTTAGCTTTTTATCAATTTTTGGCTTTTTCATGTGTTTTTCACATTGCATGGACTATTTCTTACCTTTCTGCAAGTCTTCAGCAGTTGGTTTGAAATGCTTTTGCCATTTTGCATTCAGCATGCTGGCATTTTCACAGGAAATGCACACTTTCTAGTTAAAGCTGTTTCCTGCTGTTTCAGTGGTGGTGTTGATGGAGGCGGTGTGAGTCCAGGCCAGGAGCTCAGGCTGATCCGGATCAGACACAGATCAGATCAGCAGCACATCACCGGTTCCGACCCCCCGCCGCCCGTCTAATTGACCAGACTGCATCTCCTGGGCCCCTTTGTTATTATTTATTAATAATTCAGAGATAAATAATTCACACCCGTGGAACTGTGCTGTGTTAATTGAGCCGGACGGGGTGTGTGTGTGTTTCGGTGTGTGTGTGTTTGGGATTTGTCAGTCTGTGACCAGAATGTCACAATCTATTGTTGTTGTATGGAAGAGGATTAGGGCCCCTGGAAAAAACAAACAATTTTGATGTTAATCTGGGAAATTAAGTCAGAATTTTGAAATTTTTTTCTTCAAAAATTTTTTTTGAGGACAAAAAATTTTTTTGAGAAGAAAAGTCAAATTTCTTAGAAATTTTTTTTTTTTAACAAAATGTGAACAAAAATGTAGTGGTGTCAGATTTGAGGTCTTGGAGGATTTCTCTTTTGTTTTTGGCAAAGGCCAAGAGCCATTTCTCCTGCTAACTCTGGACTTTCAGCTTTGTTTTGATTGTATTTACCCAGAATGCCCAGAGCCAGTCTACTTCCTGCTCTTGAAGTGGTCGCTGGTCTGCTTTGTGTTCACATGTGCATTCGAATGTAAACCGATTAAAAGTACAAGAGCCGGACCGGACTTCGATCAGACATTCAAACCTCCCCAAACAAACCGGACTTTCTGGGCAACTGGACCGGAGTTTGATTTAAGACGACTAGAGTTTGAACTCAATCAGACTCTAGTCATAGTTCATTTGTCTAGAAAGTCCAGTTCACTTGAGGAGGTGTGAATAGGTAATGAAACTCTGGACCACCTACAAACTTCAGTCTGGGTTTGGTTGAAGTGAACTCTGCTGTTTTGATGCAAATGTGAACACCAAGTGGACTATAGCACAGGGCATTCTGGGTAAATACAACCAAAACAAACGAGCTAGCCTAGCGCTAGCAGGAGAAATGGCTCGTGGTCTTCAGTCAAAATCCTACAACCACTAAAATTTGACAGGACTCCATTTTTCTTTACATTTTGTGAAGAGGGAAGTTGCATTAGCGTCCTCTCCGGAGGTCTTTTTGCCGTTTCCTTCAATGGTTCTTGGCGCAGGGATTCAGTGACTCAGCAGCTGAAAATGGAACAAATGTTGCAGTTTTGGTCCCAAATACACAGCTGACAGTTTACTGAACTATCAGAAGTGAAAACTGCCTCAAACACGCAGACTTCAGACACCACTGCCTTAGTTTCTAGATGTTTACAGAAACGCAGCCAGATAATTTGTGTCAGTCTTCATGATGTTGCAGTTTAATAATCCTGATGCGGCCAGCAGAGGTCAGCATCATATCACTCCTCAAATCAGCAGCAGTTCAGGCTCTTTCTAAGCTGCAGTTAATCAGAATTCATGCTGAATTATTCATGCCACCTTTCATTAACAAGCAAATAAAACCCAAACTGAACTGAACTGTGTCCTGATTTGTAAAACCAGCAGAATTTTAAGAGGGTTTGGTCATAAATCCCTTTTAAAACATTTGATTTTCATTTGTTGCCTCTGGTTATCACAGAACATTTAATTTTAATATTCCTAAATGAGAAAGTTTTCTGTCTTTTATGACTTTTGTGACTCAAACTTCTTTCCTTTGAGTTTTGACTTGTTGCTGAGTCTCTTTTAAGCCGAACAACATCCAAAAATATCAAAGCAACTCTGAAAACAGACATTTTCCAAGAAGAGGAGGGGTGCTGGGAGAAACATAAGTTTATGAAAGACTAAAAAAAAAAGTCTCCCCAGCTTGTGTTTCTTTGGGGAACGCTTTATCTGAGGTTCTCGTCGGAGTCCGTACGAGTCTCCTGCAACTACAAAACATCCAGAGTGTCTTTTCATGGTGGTTTGGGAGCGCAGAGGAAGGGCCAGCGGAGAGGAAGAGCGTCGTGTATTTTTGTAGACATCGCTCCAGACTTCACTTAATCTAAGAGTACATCAAAGCACAAGCAAAATCCTTCTCTGCTGCTTATTACCAAAGAGCTCATAAAAGCCTTTGGGGACCTAACGGAGAAGTAAGTAGACAAATAAAAAATAAACATGTTTGCTTTTATCTTTCAAATAACTGTTTATGTGGGGACAAATGAGCATTGTGAGAGGAGAGATGGTCGTGCAGAGACAACAATATCGTAAGCTGGTTGACATTTGTCCAAATGTCATAATTAAAAACAAGCTGGCATTTTTTTATGTTTTTGGAGAGGATTCAAAAGACGCCATGCGAACATGAGATTTACAAATGGTTTCTGTTTTTGATTTGCGTTTGAAAGTACAGCGACTGCTTGTACTCGCAGGGCCAGAGAGTAAACAGGCTCTCAGTGGCGCAGGAGTGTTTCCGTCAGGACGGAGCGCGTAACCCCGTGGAGATCCCGAGGAGTTCTGAAGCCAGAGATGGTGAATAATAGAACAAAGTGGGGAAGGGTCCGCCGAGGCCGCGCTGCTCTTCACCAGCCCTCCGTCGTGCAGAGACGGGATTTGTTTGCGTGGGGAAGAAGAGTTGCCAGAGAGCTGCAACTTTTTCCTGCAAACTACAAAGACGAAGCTGAAGTTACCTGAGTTGGTGTCTTTCTTTGGGTTTGTTGGGAACACATCAGAGGGGCTTTGTTCAGAAAACAGCTGTAACTGTGACGTCAAAGAGAGCGTTCAGAGGACAGCTTCCGGAAAAATCCTCTCAGGACTCCGAGCCTCTTTCACTTCCATAATAAAACCGCCACATCCCAGCAGGTTCCAGGCGACGTTTAATCAATCAATCAATCAAGTTTGTTTGTATGGCACTTTTCAGCAGCAAGGCGGTTCAAAATGCTTTACATAATAAAAACACAAAAATACAAAGTTATAAACAAAACACCACACAGTCAACAATTAAACAAACATTACATTTTGATCATCAAAATCATCAAAATGTAATGATCAGCGTTCCAGTTCTTATGGTTCAAAAGCAACTAAACAGGTGAGTTTTAGCCTTATTTAAAGGAACTCAGTGTTTCTACTGCTCTGCAGTTTTCTGGACGTTTGTTACAGATTTGTGGTGCATAGAAGCTGAATGCTGCTTCTTCATGTTTGGGTCTTGGGATGCAGAGCAGAACCAGAAGACCTGAAAGGTCTGGAAGGTTGATGCTACTGCAGCAGATCTTTAATGAATTTTGGCGCTAAGCTGTTCAGTGATTTATAAAATAACATCAGTATTTTAAAGTCTATTCTCTGAGCTCAGGGAGCTAGTGGAAGGTCTGTAGAGTCCTACAATGGCTGTATTTTCCAGCAGCCATTGTACAGTGCATAACATGGTAAAACCAGCTGACCAAAAGTGCTGGAGCTCAACTCGGGTTGCTAGGTAACAGACGGAACTCAACTCGGGTTGCTAGGTAACAGACGGAACTCAACTCGGGTTGCTAGGTAACAGACGGAACTCAACTCGGGTTGCTAGGTAACAGACGGAACTCAACTCGGGTTGCTAGGTAACAGACAGAACTCAACTCGGGTTGCTAGGTAACAGCACAGTGCCTGCTGATTTGTGACATAACAATCATAACATTTTTGAAACGACTCATTTTCCAGACACCAAAAAACATTGAATTATTGGCAAAAAACGTCTGAGTGTTTTATTAAGAGCTTGGGTTGATTTTAGATGCAGTTTGCCTGGATTCCCTAATACTGTATGAAACCAGCCGAAGACACATTTATCCAGATCAGCTCTTAATTAATTTTGTTTTATGTCACAAGCATGCTGTTTTTCTCTCTTTCTGAGTTTTCATGTGTTGTATTTTGTAAAGCACTTTGTGGTTTCTGACTTGTAAAAAATGCTATATAAATAAAGTTTATTTAGAATCAATCAATGGAATCAATCAATTGATCAATCAATCTAAAAATAGGGTTGTGTACAGTTAGTCTGTTTAGCTTGGCGTAGCCTAATAGTAAGTGTAAAAATGATCCTGTGAGTATTGTTACTACGTAGATTAACAGATCCGTGTTTTCAGTTTTGGTAAGTAAATTAATTTGTTATTCTGGTTTTGACTCGTTCCTCACTGTAATCTAAGCAAAGCATTTAGTGTAGGCTACGTTCACACTGCAGGCCTTAATGCTCAGTTCTGATTTTTTTGCTTCTGGTTTCTCAGTTGGTGAGTGTACATTGTTTGTTTCATATATTTGGAAATGTAAGCAGCGACGAAAAAAAAAAAGCACAAGAAAGTATCCTTAAAGCATGAAGTGTTTGGGTCACATTTGCTCAGACTGTCATGAATAGATCAGTTTCAGGTGGCAGAAGGGCTGCAGTGTGAATGTAGCCTTCGTGTGCCACCCAAAACAAACCCAGACGCCACTGACAACCGGTAATCGGAGGAACATTCAAAGGCAGGCTGGGGGCCGCCGGCTCCCCAGGGGGCCCCTCTCTTCACCCCCTCGCCGCTGAGAGATACAAACTCTGCGGACGATTGAAGTTCGGCGCCTTCTCTTGAGTGGTCCCTTGCCCGGCGATGGCAGACTTCATTAGCGCTGTCAGTCAGGCCCCTGCGACGGGGCAGCGCTGCAGGGCGCCCTGAGGGCCCAATCAGCTCCGGGGTCCCCAGAAAGGGCCATCAAACGGCGATGCTGTAACCCCGCATCGTTGAGATTCATGCTCATCCCCCACTGATCACATGATTAATGCTTCAGTTCCTCACTTTCAGCTTTGTGTTTTTGAACTCTGAAGCAAAAGCTGCGGTCTTGTATTTTTAATCAGCAACTTCCCATTGGCTCGGTATGGAAATGAGCCCGCTGGAACCCATACGGGCGTCTAATGATTAGGGAGAATCAAACTTTCTCTCACAAACAGCAGCTACAGCAGAGAGAAACAGGAGCTACTTGCTGTTTTTTTTGTGTTTTTGCACCTTTTTGCAGCCTGTTTCTCCCACTGCGTTCCAGTTACAATGAGTCACATGACACAACGAAAATAAATGAGCCAGTGGGCGCTTCTCCGTCCAACAATCTCAAATCCTGGAACAATGAGATATCCACGAAATCACGGAGCACAATTCAAATGCGGGAGCAAACAAAACCCAAACAAAACAAAGCAAGCGTCTTTGAAGAGCGAAAAACTCAGACTGGCTGAGTTCCTTTCAACAATATACACAGCACAATATTCTCAGTACCAGCATGTTATTCAGAGCGTTCCTCCAAATATTTGGAGAGAAGGAGGAGAGATGAAACGGGGGCAGAACAATGGGACTTTGGCTGTGTTATGGCGTCCGTGCGCCTCACCCCGCCAGCCCTTTGTAGTGGGCTGAGCAGCGTCCGTGTCCCCTGATGGTTTCCCACTTGTTCTACGTCCAGGTGGAGCCTCAGGCCGGCCCAGGCCACACACACACACGCATGCACCCCCCCCCACACACACACACACACACCCACGCACGCGCGTTTATATTTCTACCCATATTAGGATTTTGTATTGATTTCCATTCATTTCATTACCTGCTTTTAACCAAAACCCAAACTAGCATGTTCTTACCCATAACCTTAAAGGGGCATAATGTGCAAAATGTACTTTTTTCATATTTAACTCATGTAATAAAATTATTCTCTCATCAAAAACAAACCAGGAGTGCCTTGATTTATTCATGCAGGTTTGAGAAATCCTTTAATCTCCATTACAACCATTCAGCTATACAGAATGCCTCGTTGGACCTAGCCCCGCTTTCTATGCCCAGCTCTTCCTCCACTCAGTTCCTTCAGACTAGCCAGCAGCAATTAGCAAACAACTGCTGAGCTCATTATAGGATCTACTTCTCAGTGAAACGCTGGAAAAAATGTCATTAAAAGGTTAATAGAGGAGCCATGTTGTGATGACTTCCTGAAAGTGGAGCTTCAGAAAGAGGAGGAGTTTCTTAAAGAGACAGAGGCCTAATTTCAAGGTGTTCAATTACAAAGCCAAATTTCTTTTAAGTCATATTTGATATGTATGGCCTTTTTTATAACAACTGCAGTTAACAAAGTTACTTGATTGTCCTATAAAATGGCACAATGTGCCTGGAAGATTCATAATACTGTCTCTTTAACTAAAACCTAATTCATGCCTTTTCTCTAAACACTAACCTCTGACCCCAAACTGTATTAGAACCGGACTTTGGTCACCATAAGATAAGATAAGATAAGATAATTTTATTAGTCTCCCATAGGAGAAATTTATCTTGGAAACAGGGGAAACAGGGGAAACACTGAAATATAACAATAAAAAAATCCATCCAAAAGGACATTAGCCATGAATAAATACATTAAAAAAACAACAAAACATAAAAGCACAAATATCAGTACCAGATCGGCAGTACCATTTCCACTCACATACAATACATCCTCTACATGCTACTCTTGGTCATCGTCTGGTCCTCCTGTTACTCTGTCCAGGCCCCGCTAGTCTGCAATTTATCAGGTTAATGGAGAGAGGTACAAATGAATGTTTCAAACGGTTATATTTGCACAGGGGAACTCTGAACCTTCTCCCAGAGTTCATAAGAACATATTCTGATGCGAGCGCATGTGACCCATCAGACAAGATGCTCTGAGCTTGTCTGATGGTAGCCTGCTCAAACAGGTGCTGTGGAGAAGATAGATTCAGAGTCTTAATAATCTTACTCATATAAGAGCCGTCGGTTTTCAGAAAGCTAGTAAATCTGACAGAAATTATTCTAAATAAAATATTTAAAGGACACAAGTCACTCAGGATTATTTGTTTATAACATTTCAGCAACAAGGCAGTTCAAAGTGCGTTACATAATGAAACATCACAGTGACCAGTTATAAAACAAGCAATAGACATTACATTTTGTCAAATGCCATCATCAAAATCATCGAATCATCGAATCTGTTGATCAATTCCACTTAGTAATAATCAAATCAACTCTAAACAGGAGGGTTTTAGTCCAGATTTAAAGGAACTCGGTGTTTCAGCTATTTTGCAGATTTCTGGAAGTTTGTTCCAGATTTGTGGTGCATAGAAGCTGAATGCTGCTTCTCCATGTCTGGTTCTGGGAATGCAGATCAGAACCAGAACCAGAATACCTGAGAGGTCTGGAAGGTTGATACAACAGCAGCAGATTTTTAAACCGTTCAGTGATTTATACACTAACATCAGTGTTTTAAAGTCTATTCTCTGAGCTACAGGGAGCCAGTGTAGGGATTTTAAAACTGGTGTGATGTGCTCCATCTTCCTGGTTTTAGTCAGAATGCCTGCTGCAGCGTTCTGGATCTGATGGATTTATTAGGCTGACTGTGAAGACACTGCTGCAGTAATCGATGCGACTAACGATAAATACATGGATGAGTTTCTCTAGATCTCGCTGAGACATTAGTCCTCTACTCCTGGAAATGTTCTTCAGGTGATAGAAGGCTGACTTTGTAACTGTCTTTATGCGAAGGTTTGGCTCCTCTATTAACCATTTAACACGTTTTTTCCAGTGGTGTTCTGAGCAGTTCCACCAGGTGTTTGCTAATTGTTGCTGGCTAGTCTGAAGGAGCTGAGTCGCGGGGCAGGGCTGCTCTAAAGCTTAGAAGCTGCAGCTCTGAGGAGGAGCTGCGCCTTGAAGGAGGAGTTAGGTCATCCCAGCTGAATGGTTACCATTGAGACTAATGGTTTTCTCCAACATGCATGAAAGGATCAAGGCAACACTCCATGTTTGTTTTTGATGAAGGAATAACATTAAAACATGATGTAAAGCTAACAAAAAGTCAATTTTACATGATACTACCCCTTTAACTATGATACATTATAATATTTAATTGTTGATGTGATGCAGTACAAAATATTACATGATGCAATAACTGCTTTTTCATCTTACTTAAGTCAGTTTTGCATCCCAGAGTTAAAATCATAAAAAACATGAAACCTATATTGTTTTCAACTCCGCCTGTGTGGAGGAGAGGAGCGCTAATCTAAACCTGACTATAAAGTAAATTACCCGTCCATGGTGGAACAACACTGAAATATTCTCTTTGATCCGATTGCTTCAGTTCAGTCACATATGGAGAGACATTCTGAAGATAAAACAAGAAAAAAAAACTCTTTATAAAGAACATGAATGTAATTGTGATCACATTCTAACAGAAGTGGGGTTAGTGTATCTCCATCATGTATGCATTTTATTCCAGTCATATATTATTGATCATAAACATGGTGTCACTGGATGAGGAGGGATAAAGGCTGATACTAATTTACTCAGACTCCCTTTTAATGAAAATGGGTGAAATATTCTCTCTGGACTGTAACAGTTAACTCTGGGAAAGTTGTCTGGAAAGTTTCCCCTCATTTAAAATGCGTTTCAAATTCGAAATGTTGCCCTTAAAACCCCCATAAGCATCGCATTTAAAAGTGCTGGGATATCAGTTTCATTTTATCTCAAACACATCAAATCCGTGTGATAAACTCCGCTGCACAGTGCAGTACCCCACAGCGGCCACTGGGTGCCGCTGAGGCGCGTTTAGAGGAAAATCAAGTTGTTGAGTCTGGAATAAAGCAAACAAGGTAATGATTTGTCTGTCAGATATTTAGCTTTAGGTGCTCGAGAGTTTTGGGTGATTATTATCTGGTACCAAGCACTACAGATTCCTTTTTTTTTCTTTTTGAAATCAGATGCAAATAATAATAAAAGAACTCGGACCTATTTTCATTCTGCATGCGAATCCCTCATGAATATCAGGTACCGAGGCGTTATGCATCCTTCCAGCAATACAGGATGCTTAGAGTGTTTACATTTCATATAAAACAAAGAAAAATCATTCTTATGAATATTTCTTAACCTCAGAGAATGCAGTCAGTTACCCCCTTCTGGCCCCGTGATCAATAAATGAAGCAGCTAAATATTAAAACCGGTCCTGGACCCCCTGCTGCTCTCCGTCTCCCTGCGGGGCGTCTCTGGTCAGCGTGTCGGGGGGCTGTGTCTGGTGGCGGTAATCCTCCGTGATCTGCCCTAATCTGTCACAGATATGCAGCTGAAGCGCGGAGAAGCTGCTGGAGACGAGCGGAGAGGGGGAAGAGAGCCAGAGAGGGACGAAAACTGGATTATGGCACTTCGTCTACATTAACTCGCTGGCCTTATCTCTTAAATGCTACGCAAAAACCAGCTTTAGTGTGTGTGCGTGTGGGTGTGTGTGTGTGTGTGGGTGTGTGTGGGTGTGTGTGTGTGTGGGGTGGGGGGGTGCTGGTGCGTGTGTGTGTGTGCTGGTGCGTGGGGGTGTGTGGGTGTGTGTGTGTGTGTGGGGTGGGGGGGTGCTGGTGCGTGTGCCCACTCGTAGGCATGCTTCATGTGAGTCGGGCTCATTTCATGCCAGCAGTGAAGGCCTGGGAAATGAGCGTCCATGTTGCGCAGTGGAGCACACGCTGTTCTCTGCTTCCAGCTCACATGCCAATATTCTGTCCATTTACAATTCATGGCTTTGCACCGAAAGCTCTCTAAAGTTTTTAGTCACATCAAGATCAAGGCTATTATGTTTAAAACTAATGACACTGAAACTGAGAAAACAGTTTAATAAAAAACAGTTTTATAAAACTAAAACGTCCTGATTTCATACATATCCTGTTTTTATGAATCTATTTATTAGCCTTTCGAACTGTCCTGCTGTTGAGCCTCAGGGATATTAGAAAAAACTATTTCAGAAGGGCACTTCTTCTGTTCAGAGGAGAAGTAAACAGTAAGTGTTGATCTCCCTGTTAGTGTTTTATTTCACCACTGATGTTGATTTTCATTATTAAAGAAAAATCGCTCCTCAAACCAACTGGAGTGAAGAAGTAATCACACCCTAAACCGTATAAGTGGCTGTGCTAGCTAACCTCACTGTGCCATCCAATCAGAACAAAGGACTCTAACGCACTCCTAGACTTATCCAGACTTTGACTAGGCCACCCAAACCCTTCACTGATTCTTAGAGCTACTGAGAGGGGGACTTGGTGTTGACTTTTGATCACTGTCCTGCTGTTTAACCCAAGTTGAGTCTGAGGTCATGAACTGATTACCAGACATTATTGTTTCTGTATTTTCCCTAAAACAGCAAAGTACCCCAGATGGTGAAACTACCTCTGACATGTTGGACTGCTGTTTCTTTTTCTGAAATGCTGTTATTTTTGCACCAGACGAAGCGTCTTCCAAAACGTTTCTGTTATGTCTCAACTGTTTCCAGATTAATTTCATTAATCCAGCATCAACATTAAAATCCAGAATGAAGATCAACTTTAAGAACTCACTCCGTATCCAAACCACAGATTCATAAATATATTTTCTTTTTTCTTTTCTTGTCTGAAATAAATAATAACATTAAAGTAAGACATAAAAAAGAAAGGAGGTAGGATCAAATAATTCTGCCTGCCTCCTTTTAAAGCAGTTTTCTAAATAAACATCATGATATTCGAGCTGTGAATGTGAAAATGTTTGAAATAAATAAATAAACTCTCATAAGAAGTGAGCCTTGGTGTTCATCACCTCCTCAGTATTTACACTGGTGGTTCCAAGTTTCCAGTTGCTTTTTTCATTTTTTGACTCAGACCCGTTTCAGTTACTACCCCTCTGCAAAAACTGTTTATTTTTAAAATAAAAAGTCTTTTTAGTTTTTACAACATGTATTTCCAAAGTTCTGCTGCTCTTAAACTACAGAAACATCAGTTTATCTCTGGGTGCTAAAGATGCTTCTTTAGAGATAGAAAATAAAAAATTATCTTAGCATGAGAAATAGAACGGTTCACAATTTTAAAAAAATAATTTTAAAGGGGGAATTTTATATAAAAAAAAATACTTTTTGAGCTTTCAATTATGCTAAAATGTTTTCCCCTCATCAAAAACAAACCTGGAGTGTTGCTTTGATTCTTTCATGCATGTTTGAGAAATCCTTTAATCTCCATGGCAACCATTCAGCTGTACAAAACGCCTGGGTGGATCTAGCCCCGCCTCCAAGACGCAGCTCCTCCCCCACTCAGCTGCTTCAGACTAGCCAGCATTAATTAGCAAACACCTGGTGGAACTGCTGAGCTCATTATAGGAGCTACTTCTCAGTGAAATGTTAAAAACATAGTTAAAGGGTTAATAGAGGAGCAATATTGCAGGCGGAGATTCAGAAAGAGCAGGAGCTTCTTAAAAAGACAGAGGCCCAATTTCAAGGTATTAAATATCAAAGTCAAATTGCATTTTTATAACAATTGAAGGTAAAATAGTTACTTGATTACGACATATAAATGGTAAGGCTTTGTACTTGTCCAGCGCCTTATCAAGTCCACAGGACCCCAAAGCGCAGCTATGTGGCCGGACAACGAGTAATTCTGCCTCTTTAAATACAAAATGGCGACTTGTCACTCATCCCATGTTCACTCCCAGCAGATCCACGGATTCTCTGGAGGATAGTGCTTCTCCTTTTGTCTCGTATCTATGAGCAATTTGTAACTTAATTTTCTGTTGAAATCACAAGCAATTACACCTCCCATGCTTACATATGTGGAAAAACATTGAGGATGAAACCCTTCCTGCACAGGAAAACACACACACACACACACAGGCCTTAAATCAAAAACCAGTTCGCAGACGCTTTCTCACACACACCCAAGAATACTCTGGAAATCTCCAAAACAACTGTTATAAACCTGATATGTTGATTGATACGGCCGCCGTGACTCTCAGTAACACAAACAGCACCACGGCCCCCCGCGCGCCCGTATAGTCCCTAGCCTCCGGTACTGGGAGGGTCACGCCCCCCTGCTGCCTCGTTCGGCCCTGAGAGGGAGAGAGAGAGAGAGATTGTGTGGATGCTCTCATGTTTATGTTTGGGAGATTAGCAATGATGAAAGAATGCCTTTTCAAGTCTGGGCGAGAGGGGCCCTCTATTCAGAGCTCCACCCTTTCACCGTACACACACACACACACACACGCACACCCAGTCCCTTTCAGACACAAAACACACACAGAGACCTGTATCTGAAGCCGCCTTACTGTACATTCATCCTGATGTTTAACTGAGAAGGAAAAATAAAAACTAAAATGTATTTCTGCTCTGTTCTGTCATCAATAAAGTCGCACTGCAAGTGGCTCTTCATCATCCTCTCCTCTTCCTCCCTCCATCAGTTAAACAGCCTTGTTGTCCTGCTTTCTGCATGTGGTCGCTTGCAGCCAGATGCTTCCTCTCGTTCAGTGTGACTTCATCGTCTTAAGGAATATTTTGCGATATTATGTTACCCTTCCAGACCCGGGTTGCTGTGGCGTATGCCTCAGAACTCGTCTGCTGAGCCTCATCAGGATTAAATTTTAACAAAAAATACATACGACTGTTAAACGGCAAAGTTTATCTGTACAGTATATTTCAGAGACAAAGCTTCACTTGATAAAAACGTAACAATAGGGCGGTTGTGAACAATTATTTTAGTAATGATAAAATAATCTATTAATTATTCTGACAATTAATCAAGTAATCGAATAACAATCAGCTAACCACGGAAAAGAAATATATTAAATAGAAAATGCTAGTAAGAAACAATTTACTTCTTTTTTAAATAAGAAAACATTTTATTTCTTAAAATGCAATACATTAATTTTGAAGAATTAATTATTTTATAGAATAGATATTTTAAATCTTTTTTTTTATGTAATTACTCTTCTTGAATATTAAATAATTTCACTAAACTCCGATCCAGGCCCGCGCGGCATTCTGGGGGATGTAGGCAGGTAAAGTCTTCAGCCGCTGCTGGCTAGCCGCTAGCTGCTCTAAGACGGTGACGTCATCAACTAACGTTCTCATTTTTGGTTACCTAGCAACAAGCCGAGCAGTTTAGCAACAACCTATCCTATGCGTCACCAGTTTGGCAGTATTTAAGATATTTAAAACAAAAAATTTATAAATAATTATCGATATCGACAGATATGAAATGCGTGCCACTCTTCAGATAAAAGTTAACAGTGTTTTGCAAAAGGGAACAAAAATATCACCTGTTAGCAGAGTTAGCTTGATGCTAGCAGCGGGGTTTCATGCTGAAGAGATCAAGGATCTGCTTTGTGAAACGCCAGTTCTGTTTTGAAGTAAACACATCGAGCTGTTATCTTCTCTGCTTAGTTTAAACTTTAAATTAATCCCACACTTTGACCCTTTTAGCTTCTTTATTGTTGCTGCTTTCTGTCTCCACCTCCATCGATGCTTATAACACTTAGCATTCGCTAACAGCTCATTGGCGGAAGTGAAATGCGAAATGCTCAACAAAAATAATTGTTTGACCGGAACACATCGCGATAAACAGTAAAACACAATTTAAGGAGGAATTTTACAAATTAATGTTGTCGAATTATTCCATGAATCATTACTGCCTTACACAACACAACACCATCATAACCAATTATGAAAGGAGCATTATATTTTGTCAAATGCCATCATCAAACTCACCAAGAGTAACTGTCATCAAATATTAATCAAAGTTTCAGTTGTTATTCATCAAAGGCAGCTATAATCAGGTGGGGTTTAAGCCTCGATTTAAAGGAATTCAATGTTTCAGCATTTTTGCAGTTTTCTGGAAATTTGTTCCAGCATATAAACTACTTAAAGATCCTTGTTATAAGAATAAAAGAGAGCCTGACTGCTTGAAGGACAATATACACTCACATACAACTGTATTAGGAATGCCTGTACAGTTGTTATTATTATTCTATGGTTTCTATTAGTTGGTATTTAAATAGCAGAGCCTTCTTGGGCTTGTTTCTGTCCACAGGGAATTCATCTTCAGCTGGATCCACAGTCACTGGACACAAATTCAACAGAGCATCTGAGGGACATAAGGGAGATCCTATGGAAGAGGAACAGGAAAACAAAAAATTAAGACTTTAAACTCAGAATTCAAACCTTTTCTCAGAATTTAGACTTTTTAAAAGTTTTTTTTTATATGTATATGTATACATATATATATAATTTTGACTTTAAACTTAGAGTTCTGGCTCAGGATTCTGACTTTTTTCTCAGATTTATTTATTTTTTGGCCATAATCTTCTTCCATAAGATCATCACCATGAAAGTAACGCTGGAAAACGTACAGCAACTGCATGATGCTAACAAGTCGATATGAAGTCTCTAAGCGATGTTTCCGTTATGTTGAATCTCTGCCACAAAAAATGAATCAAAGCACCAGACTTAATCATTTTGGGGTGTGGAGGGTTTGGCCCGGTTCTTGTCACTCTCCCTCTTCACCAAACCAAACCTCTGAGGTTTGGTTCTTCCTTTTGGTTCAGGATTAAGGAATCCCTCCGTCTCGAATCAAAAACATGCTCAGACAATTTGTTTCCCATTACTCCACACACAAATCAAAGTTTCACACTCATCATTAGTAATGGGCGAAGCGGGCCGGGCCTCTCCCAGATGAAAAAAGGAGTCTATTTGGTCGCAGGCTTGTGATCCTTTTCAATCTTGAACGACTCAATTGTCTTAAATCCTCCTACAGTCACAAGTTTGTTTGACCAGGTATTACAGGCTCTGTTGTGTAACTTTTCTCCTCCATGCAAAGCCGATTCTGTTTTCACTGGCTGCCGTTCAAGTCCCCACATGGCAGCTTCCCCTCGCTACGCAGACACATGCTTGGGGAACAGCTCACTCTGTGCGCCGCAGCTTTCTTTAAGCTGACTTTGATATTCCCGGATTTTATTACCCAGCAGCGCGGTGACTGCATCCATCTCCTTTGTTGTCCCGGCTTGTCAGCCGTTCACTCATCAAACCCTGGAAACCACAGATGTAATTGAAATTTTTAGAAAAATCTCAGACTGTGGGGGGCCTCGGCAGACTCCTGTAGGTCTCACCTTCCCAAACGTGGAAACCACCTTGCAGGCGAGGTCACGGCCGAGTCGTCTGGAGGCAGGAAGTGGAAGATTACTGTTAGAAACTACTGAACCTGGGGAGAACAAACTTTATGGCAAGTTGAAAGAACTCAGAGAGGCACAAAATTTTAATAGTAAAAACTATTTTGCTATTAAAATTTGTTTTATTTGATAATGCGTCGCGCTGCTTGTTTTGCCATTTAGAACCAAATAAGACTGAAATGTGAAGTGAGCGTGATTCACAAGATAAATTAAAGCGAGTTACATACTGCAGCTTTATTTTGAAACATATTTGCATTTAACATCACGACTTCTAAAAAATTAACTGTGAATAATATAAACTTGTACTGACGACTTATATTGTCGGTGTCACTTTAAAAAATCTGGAGAACGTAAAGGGGGCAGTTTCATGTAAAATCAAAGTTTTTTATCTTTACATCATGTTACCTGCATGAAAAACAAACCTGGAGTGTTGCCTTGATTCTTTCATATATGTTGGAGAAATCCTTTAATCTCCATGGCAACCATGTGTAAAATGCCTGCGTGGATCTAGCCCCGCCTCCAAGGTGCAGCCCCCTCCCCCCCTCAGCTCCTTCAGACTAGCCAACAGCAATTAGCAAACACCTGGTGGGACTGCTGAGCTCATTATAGGAGCTTCTTCTCAGAGCAACGCTGATAAAAACGTTTTTAAAGGGTAAATAAAGGATCCATGTTGTGATGACTTCCTGAAGGCAGAGTTTCAGAAAGAGCAGGAGCTTCTTAAAGAGACAGAGGCCCAATTTCAAGGCATTAAATTACAAGTACAATTAAGTCATATTTATTTAATATATGTAGCATTTTTATACCAACTGAAGATAACATAGTAACTTGATTGTGCTATAAAATGGCCCTATGTACTTGGAAAACACATAGTACTGCCCCTTTAAAGATTACAAGAAAGTCTGTTTGCCTGGAAGAAAAATGCTTCAGAGTTTTAATAAACAACTGTGTTGTTGAGACAAAAGCAAAACGAACAGGGACCCGGTAAAACTTACAGGAGCGATAAAACAAACCGGCGGCATGATCACCAGAGGAAGTGTTTGTACAGTAAGACGGTCTGTTGACAGAGATGTGCAGTATTTGCTGAACATGAGGCGCAGATGGCACTACTGTTGACCCCTTCGTGTGTCTTCCTGTCCCCCAGCTGAACCGCAGCGAGAGGGGGCCCTTATCTGGTCAAACTGGGCGGTGGGGAGGGGAAGGCTTTGAAGACACGCTTGTGTGGCGATGTAATCAGGCAGACTGCTGTAGGGCCACAAACACCACCCTCACCACCGCTGCGTGTCACCCCTCTTCACCTTTCTCTGCTTCTGGAAACAAACAAAGAGAGGGACGCTTACAGCGAGGTTCTCCGGTGTTGACTGAGCGGGAAAATCCGCTGGACAAACCTGGCCGGGATTGTGTGTCCGGCATCACGTAGAGACTTTCCCTCCGCCTTATCTCCGGTGTCATCTGGTGAAGAATCTCTGGTTGATAAAACACTTACAGAAACCTGAGGGATTAGCAGCAAATTTTCTACCCTTCACAGAAAAATAAATAGAGATTATCAGGAGAGACAACGGGATCCCAGCGGTCCCCCTTGTGTTACCCTCCACATGACACAGATGAAGCCTCACAGATACTAACGGAAAACTAAACATCCAGCTCAGTCTGAAACTGCACTTAAACAGCACACTTCAAATAAGACTAAACTGACCTACAAGTAACTTTCTGCAAGAAAAAGAAGCTTATTTTAAGTCATTAACTCCTTAATATTGATGAAAACATTAATACAAGACAGGAAATATGTCTCATTATAATTAAAATAATCTGCCAGTGAAACTAGTAATTTTTCCATCAATATTAAGGAATTATTAACTCAAAACAAATAAAAAGTTATTTTTAAGTTAGTTTTGTCTTATTTCAAGTGTAGTAAGATATTTGCACTAAAAACTTAAACATACTTGGTAAGATTTTGTGTTTTTGCAGTGTGACATTTAATTAACTTTATAAGAGCCCCACAACTATTTAAACACATATTTGGCAGTTCTGAATAAATTTATAAGGATTATTTTAATAAAAATATAATTTTTTAATCAATAAACTAACTCTTTTTTGTGGAAGTTATATATTTAAGAATGTGTTTTGGTTCTAACTTCATGTTCTGATATTTTCTCTCCGTAAAATTCAAGCATTTTAAAGCAAAGTTTTCAAACTGGAGAGAGAAAACTGATCTGAACTGTCTTCATTCACTTTCAAAATAAACAATGTAAATATCTAAGTATGTGAATAATTCAATAACCACAACTTCAACATAGATGTTAAACTTTATTTAACTGCCAAAATTAGTTACCGCTTCAGAATTTATCAAGAAATGTTAATTGGGTGGAAACTATTTTTGCTAAATGTCTTCAAAGTTGGCAAAGTTTGCTAAAGCGCTAAGCAAAAAATTAGCATAGATGCTGAACTTCATTTGACTGAAAGTTTATAAAACAGCCGAGTAAATTAGCGCTTTGGAATTAATGTGATAAATGCATTTAGGGAAAGTTAAGTGTGCTAAACAAAGTTAGCAAAACCGCTAATTGAAAAATTAGCTACACTGTTAGCATATTAGCAAATTAGAGGAATTATTCTCCCAACTGATGGTAAGAACTGGAATATCTGGCTCCATAATGTGATTTGGAATAGTTGTCTTTGGTCTAACTCATGAAATTTTAGATATGTTTTCACTTCATTTGATTATGATAATTTATATTTGTTTTGTGGTGAAAACAAAAAGCTGGCAGAATCCATTAAAGTCCAAAAAACGTTTTTTAAAAACTAGTTGGAAAACCCCCCCAAACTTTTAATCAAGAAATTTGTTTCTGATAGTCAAGTAAATTAAGTGTCAAGTTTCTTTACACATTAAAAACTGCATGTTGAAAATGATTTATACCCTTCTCAATAGTTAATGAAAATATATTTACTCACTGCAGCTCTTTATATTTGCTTTTTAAACGTTTTTATACAACTGAGCTCCAATTCATCACCATAATCTTTACATTTGTGCACAGACTTTCTATGAAATAAAAATCTAAATCTGCCAGAAGTGTGAATAATTTTGGGTGAATAAAGTGTTTCCCACTTTATTGTACTTGAATTATTTGAATGAAAAGGTCACATGAGCTTTTCCTGTATGCCTGATGGTGAGAGCGGTTCAATTATCACTGCTCTGACAACCAAGAGGCTTTAGAGACGGGGATAAAAATCACACATCAGGCCTGAAAAGACGCCGCCACCAGCTCCTGCGCAACAACAGCGGGGCAAGAATGCATGACAGCTCTTACAGAATTCCCTAATTTTGTCTCGTGACATAAAAGACACATTTTCATCAAGCTAACCACTTTGATGCTTTCATCTTCTGCTAATGTGTTCCAAACTAGCATTGTAGCAACACTGCACCACTCACAGATATTGATTTGGATTAGGCTCTGTCACGTTCGGGGATTGCATAAAGAAGGTTTTTCTTTTTTTTCCTCCCCTCACTCATTTTTGCTCCCCTCTCCCCCTTCACGTCTCCATGCTGCCTCCTCGCAGGCCCCTTTGATGTGCCTGCTTTAATTTGGAGCTTAATGGAATCAGCGCCGATGCTGTGCCTATCGGTGGCAGCATCGCAGATCCCAGGGTTCAGTGCGGCGTGCCTCCATTCTGGCGAGTGGGTGTCAAGATAGCCGTAAAACAATGAAGGAGGGCCCGTCGCCCCGGGAGACAAAACACATTTCCAAAGCAGATCTCACAGCGCCGGTTAGTGCTAGCGCTAGCAAGCATCTCTGGAGGACGTCCCAAACTGTTGAACCAATAAATACACAAAACAATGCAAAGTTCACAATATTTAAAAACAAAAAGAACTGAAGAGTAACATAATCATCTTAAAGGGACAGTGTCATGTAAAATTTACTTTTTTTAGCTTTACATTATATTATAATGTTAATCCCTCATGAAAGTCATACCTGGAATGTTGCTTTGATTCTTTCATGCATGTTTGAGAAATCCTTTAATCTCCATGGCAACTATTCAGCTGAGCAGAACAACTGAGTAGACCTAGCCCTGCCTTCGAGGGGTAGCTCCTCCCCCATTCAACTACTCCAGACTAGCCAGCAGCAATTAGCAAACACATGGTGGAACTGCTGAGCTCATTATAGGAGCTACTTCTCAGAGCAAAACATTGGTAAAAACGTTAACAGGTTAATTGAGGAGTCATGTAGTGATGACTTCCTGAAGGCGGAGTTTCAGAAAGAGCGGGAGCTTTTTAAAGAGACAGCGGCCCATTTTCAAGGCGACAAATCAGGACGTTTACTTGAAAGTAAACTTCTTTAAGTCATATTTGATATATACAGCATCGGTCTGGTGCCTATCATGACATTTCAGGCAAGAGGCGGAGTCACCCTGGACAGGTCGCCAGTCCATCGCAGGGCAACACAGAGACAGGACAAACAACCATGCACACACACACGTAAAGAGAATTTAGACAGACCAATTAACCTGACATTCATATTTTTGGACTATGGGAGGAAGCCGGAGTACCCAGAGAGAACCCACCATACATAGGGAGAACATGCAAACTTCATGCAGAAAGACCGCGGTGGAAAGAAGGTCCTGGGTTCTGCATCGAATTCAGGACCTTCTTGTTTCAAAGCAACAGAGCCACTAACTGCACCACTGTGCAGCCCCTGAAAAAAGTAAATTTTACATAATACTTCCCCAATATGTAAAGTAATTTTAGTACTGTGACACACTCCAGACTGTAACTTTTTAATAAACTTATTTCATATAGGACTGTGGGATATGGTCTGCTCAGAGCTCCGACCAAACTGAAGAGAGATGTCTGGGCTTTTACACTCTTCAGTCCAGACCACAACTTTCAGCTTTTAGGGGCCGTAAATCAAAGCAGGTGGTTTCCTCCCCAAAAATACCTCTCCACAGGACGGAGCGCTCGGGGCAGCTGCTCTGACTGAGCCGTGATAAAAGTGGAGCCATAAATCAGTTTTTATACGTATCAAAGCCATATTTCCATCACTATATGTACGCAGCAAGCTAAGGAGAAGGAACTTCCACCTGTGTGTGGAAAGACGACAGGATCTGGGATCTGATGAGAATCCGCCCTCAGCCATGCGTTTGTGCAGCGGCGGCGGCGTTCGTGTTGAGGCAACGCGCTGGAAGGGGGGAAATCCCCAAAACGCAGGGCCTTTATTTCCACTCACACACTAATGAACTCTGCTGCAAGTAACGGCACATACAGCAGAGGTGCTTTGTCTTTCATCCATGTTTGTGTTTGATGTGATCTTCACACACTGCTGTGTGAAATCGTCTCCATCTATTGCTCATGTTTCAGGTAAAAAAAAAAAAAAAAAACTGGAATAAAAATGATTTTTAATTTTCAGTTCAGTGAGATTTGCAGGCTTTGTTTATGTTTGATTAATTAAATTATATATATATATATTTAAATTAGTGAATGAACTCTGTGTAAATCATATGCAAAAGTTTTATTTTTTTGGTTCTAACTGCATATTCTAATATTTTTCCCACAGTAAAATCTAAGAACTTTTCAAGCATTTTCAAGGTAAGTTTTCAAACTTTTCCAGCACTAAACTTTGGAGATGAGAACAATACAAAAGAAATAAAAATCTATTTTATGATGCCGTATTATTATTAATAATAATGTTTTGTGATGGTATTCTATATAGTGTGAGAGATATAAGTTATATCTCTCACACATAACTTATACGCCTGACTGAACAAAACACGAATTTAACAAAAAATTCCCCAATTTCAATAACCTTGTTTGACATATAACATATTTACTACGTTTTTAACCAAGCGTGTTACATTCACAGACTAATTATCTTGATTTGAACAAGTAGAAACCATGGCTAATCTGGGAAAAACTACTTTGGAAAACAGTTTCCAAAGTTGGAAAGTTTGGAGTTTGTGTTCAAAACTCCCTCCAGTCCCTAAGTAACGTAGTTGTAAAATACCAACAGCTAATGCTAAAGCGCTAATTTGAACCACGTTGATACCCAACATACAACACAGGATATCGCCCTCAACAAATGAGTTACTGCACGCCGACCAGTTCATCTCCCATTCAAAAGCTTTGCTAATTCTGTAGCTGGTTTGGGTCACCGGTCAGAAAGCAAGCTGGACATCACCAGATTTCAACTATTTAATGTAGAACTACAGAACGATGCATTCTGGGTACAGAATAACCGTTGTTTGCTACACTGCAGAGAAGGACCTCGCAGCAGCAAACAGGAAGGGGCGGGACGGACCACTGTCAGTCTCATACCTTATTTGGAAATGGGACCATTGCACTCCGGAAGTGAAGGGGGCGCTATTTCCTATATTATCCACGGTCTCCCGTTTTTATTTTCTTTTGAAATCTGTGACATAGCTTCATCTTTGGGAAGGAGTTTCACTCTCAGCATGTATTTGAACTTCTCTCTTTTGTGTCTGAAAGTTTTCTCACATAAAAAAAAATAAAAATGTGCATTCTCTCTTTATTTTTTTTAAACAAGGTTCAGTGAAGAAATTAAAAATTCTTTTGCATCCAAAGCAATTAATCCACAGTGGGCCTGAGATCGCAGCATTCAGCTGAAGCAGACATGAAAAGAAGCATTATTACCAACTCCTGCATTCATTTGATGTTGGAGACCTGTGTACACCGAGAAGTTTATTACATTTGACTTCAGTGGAGTTCAAAGAAAAAAAAGATTAAAACAGAAAAGTGGGAACCTAGCTTTAAACTCAAACCACAACCAACCCGAGGCATGTAAACAGGGCTTCGAATCACACAGGAACCAGCCGGGTTTGACTTCCTGTTGCCGTGGAGATACAGGAACATTAAAACTATTGAATGAAATAAAATATTTTCTCAACAAGAAATCACTTTACATGTTATGCAATGCTCAGAATACCATTAGTGAAGACCATAACCTGCAACATTGATGACCGAATCACCAGCAGCACATATGATGAATAAAAGCAAATAAAACCACAAATGTTTCAGTGGAAAAGATGTCAGTCACACTTCAACAGAAAGAGGAGCCTGAAATTCATCGGCGGTTATTCCATTTCGTCTGGCACTGCTGAATGAATCACAGAAATATTAGAACACGTGCTCTCGGGTCATGAGGTCGCTGTGCCTCGGATTGTTGCACTTGGAAGTGATGGAGCGAATGTGATGCTGGGTTGTAAGGCTGGAGTTGCACAGCTGTTGCTGCAGAGTTCAGTCAAGTCTGAACCGGAAGTGATCAGCGCCATCTTAGTAGGCAAGTGCATATGCAATGCATCATGGACCCATGGCTTTGAGACTGAGAAAAATAAAATATGTTGACACTCTCCACCAATGTGCGAGAGAAAGACACCTGAGCATAATGGCTGCTGTTGAAGTCAACCAGTATGAGACGGAGAAGGTAAATATGTCAGACGATGTGGACAAGCCAAGCCTTCGATCTTCTATGATACAATGAACTACTTAGTGAAGATTAAGAGCGGCAACAACATGAAGGAGCTTCATAGCGTGAAATCTAAACACACAATCAGTGTTTAAATGGATTTGTAGAGGACGTACAAACTCTTTGTGTGAATTAAACAACAAAAAAATAACAAGGTTCTGGTGACTGGCAGCGTGAGTAACAAACACGTAGGCTACATGTCCGTCTTGGCTAGGAGATAAAAGCTACGTCAGCTAAGCTAATGTTGCTAGTTTGGCAGTAAGTAAGTGTCATTGATATTTATCCTGTTATTACACAGAGGTAGGTAAAGTACTAAAAAATTGTAATTGTTTATAAGTTAGACAGGAACTAGACAAGAGCTGGTTCTGAACTGAACTCCATAGCAACTGCCTGCCAAGATGGCTGTCAGTTACAAAGGTCGCAGAAGTGTGATGTCACATGAGAACTGTGTATTGTGGTTAACCTTCTCAGGTAGAACTTGTTAAGCTACCATAACAAGTGAGCTACCAAAATAAAAGCACAGAACCTTAACTGTAGTTATAATAAACAGAAGTAACTTTACTCAGTTCGTCTTTACATCTCATACTGTAAGCTTGTGCCTCTACCTAAACTTTTTTTTGTCTACACTTTGTGTTTTTTCAATAATAGGAATATAAATATTGTAAATCTATTTTGTCTTGTGTTTTCTTTCAGCATTGTGTGTTTTTTTCTGTATGGAAAAGTAATAAACATATAATCCTGGTTAAAAGGGGAGCAGCTCTCTGGTTCTCTGTCCTCTCTCTGGTCTTTGATGTGCAGACGTGCGGATCCTCATCGCAGCACCTGGAGGACTCGCTGCTCGGCTCGCCTGCACCCCGGCTCGTGAATCGATGTTTGCAACGAGCCCAAACAATGAAACGGTTTTAGCCGAGCTGTCTGTTCCATTCAGGGCTGACGGATGAGGAGGTTGCAGCGCCGCTGCTCCGGCTCTACCTGTGACGGAGGAGCCTCTGCCTCTGATGTCTGTCTGGAAATTGACTTGGCTTTTCAGGCTTTGACCCCAATGTCTGATGTAAGACCCAGACACCCAGACATCAAAGTGAAGTGAGGGTGGAGGGACAGGTCGGAGAATGGATTTCTATTTTGGAAGACATATTGACTTTAGGCACCAGAGTGATGAACTATCCAGCTTTATATGTGATATTACAGAATCTAAAAATTGATTTTCCCCCTTTAAATCAAACTATTATAAACTATCATGGATACGGTGGAGCTTTTTTTTTTTTTTTTTTTTGCTTGAACATGAAATGGAAGAAATTTGCAATGTTTGCTGTATTTCTTTGAGAAAATTCAGAAGAAAATTCTGACTTTCAACATGTTGATTGTCTGTTGTGTGGCCTTGAACTTTAACATTTAACCTGTTAACTGAATCTGAAACATATGCAAATATGTGTGCAATGTTTACATCTGGTTTAGAAACTTAGAAGTGAAAAAGGAAATGCTCTACGGGATAGAAAAGGGGTATGATTAATTAAATTCAACTTCTTTAAACCCTTTTTCAGACACATTTGCACCAAATAAGTGCTTTAGGTTGGTAATAGAGTGTTGCATTTACACTTCAGAAGATGTAAGTACGACTGTAATCTTGTTTTGTTTTTTCTAAATAAATGAATCAATTCATGTATTACAGCATTCTCATATAAAAACATCATAAAGTGCCTCACAACAAAAGTAGCACAAAAATCAAAACATGATTTATAAGACAGAAAACTTAAGAAGATCATAACAAACGAATATATCCAAGTAAAGATCTTAAATAAAAACATACTTACATAAAAATGTTTTCAGCTGCCATGTTGTTGAGGTTCTGGTGAACCCAAGAACAGATGGTGAGAATAATTTAATAGTAAAATAACAAAAACCATCAAGCTTAAATACAGAGAAGGTGAGATAAGTGACATGGAAACAGGTGAGCACAATTAGAGGAATACTGAACAGGTGAGTACTGAGCAGGACCTGAGAGAAGGTGACATTAGGACTGTTTTCAGGTAGACTCAGTTTGATTTGGGACCAAAATTACAACATTTGTTACATTTTCAGCTTCTGTGGTGAACAACCTCTTCCCCTCCTCACCTGTGGGGGCGCTGCACCAAGAAACATTGAAGGAAACGACACAAACCTCTGAAGAAGAAACTGAGCGCAACTTCCTTCCTTCTGGAGTGGGGGTCAAATTTTAGCGACTGGAAGATTTCTCTTTTGTTTTTAGTAAAAGACCACAAACCATTTCTCCTGCTAGCGCTAGCATTTGTTTTGGCTGTATTTACCCAGAATGCCCTGCGTTGTTATCCACTTTCTGCTGTGTTCTCGGTTCAGCTGAAGTGAACTCTGGTGCGAATGCATATGTGAACACCAAGCGGACCAGAGACATCTAACAAGAGATTTTCCCCATGTCACAAATGAAATAATCTGCCAGTTGAACAAGAACGTTTTATGTAAATTTTAGAAACTAGACCAATCATACTTGGTAAGAGTTTGTGTTTTTGCAGTGATCATCCTAAAATCTATCGTGGAAGCAGTTGCATGACAAATATAGCTACAAAGGCCTTTATTTTCTTTTTTGGAAAAAATAAATCTCTCCTGCCTTTTAAGAGTAAATTGCAATCCCAAAGGCTTCCAACAAAGAACACGCTCAGCTGCATTTCATCTTGTTTCTAGTAATCCAGGGGTTTCGCTGACACTATTGTGGTAAATGTTTACCTACAGAAATATTCAGCAGGACAGTGTGGAGGTATTCTGCTGGAATCCTCCTCCAGTAATCCAGAGTCAACAAACGGTCCCAGCTGTCCACAGCAGAGAGCGAGGCCACCTGCTACATCTCCTGCAGGCCCGTTCTGTTGCAGCATGCAGGAAAAGCTGCACACACGCAGAACCGATTCCAAGCAGGTGCTGATTTTACTGATAACTCTGCTCCTGTGTTTGCCAATAGGATGTCATGTTCAGGTTGCTCCAAGTAGACCCGGGAAGTTATTTAGAAAGCAGCCAAAACGCCTTCCCCAAATAATAAAAGATATCTATAAAGATTACTCAAAGGTTTTGGTCCTGCACTGCAGAAACATAAAATTTTGCCAACTATCTTTATAGCAAATATCTTAGCATGCTTGAAATGAGACAAAACAAACTTACAAATAACTTTTCAAACATTTAGGAGTTTGTTTTAAATCAATAATTCCTCATTTTGATAAAAGTATTAGTTACACTTACAGATTATTTTACTTATAACATGGGAATAATGTCTGGTGATAAGTGAAATAATAATTGTGCATCTGCAAACAGACGCACAATTCTGTCTTTGAAAAGCAGAAGTACCAACCAAAATTCAGCCAGTGGTTTCTGGATGGTAAGTCTTGTCTTTTTCAGCAGCCATTGTACAGTGTATCCAGCGGTAAAACCAGCCAACCAAACGTGCTGGGTTGCTAGGTGACGGTGGAGCTCTGCTGGGGTTGCTAGGTAACGGGCTGTGCCTGCTGATTTGTGACATTACATTTTGAAGGTTTTTGAAACAACTCATTTTCCTGACAGTTAAAAACCATTAATTTATTACCAAAAACTGGGTGGGTGGGTTTTTTAAGTGCTTGGTCTGTTTCTGTAGAAACCCAAATGGAAGTACAAAAACATAATACGTCCCCTTGAAATAATTATTCACTTAAAACAAGCTCCTATATCGGTGAAACTTTACTTTTAAGTTAGTAGACTTGAAGTAAGACAAAAGTTATAAGTTATTTTCACTAGAAACTAGACCAAAAATACTTTAGTGTTTTTGCAGAGCGGGAAGCAAAGTATAAACAATCTTAGGGGCTCTTTTAAAACATTTGCACACTCAGACGCAAGGCCTGACTTGTCTCAGTCCAAATTAAAGTTCATGATGACACCTTACTGACACACACATACATACATACACACACACCCACACAAACATGAACACACACGCCTGATGAGGCGACCAAAGCTGCAGATGATCTCTGTTGAAGGCTCGCTCCATCAGGGGTTTGTGGGATGGAAAAGCGTTTAAGTTGGATTCACGGTGGGGATCTCCACAGAAGACGGCAAAACCAAGCATTATGCAGCTTTTCTTTGAAGAGTGGCAAATACCAGTTGTTATGTTTCCCCAAAATAAGCAGAGCTGTGCGCTGCGGGTTTGTACCTTCCATTTTTCTCCTTGTACAAATGAAACCAAACATGTGGACACAGACACACACACACACCCCAACAGCCATGTGTGAAGCGTGCTGATTTACGCACACATGGCAAACCACTTCCCAACCCGTCACCACTAAGTAGAGAGCTGTGTTCCTGCGCTCCTAATTGTCGGATGCAGCCCCAGCCGCAGTGCTGCCTTGCTCAGGAGCCTCCGGGAAAACAACCTCACAGGTGGCTGGTTGGCTGGCTCCCGGCCAGGAAAGCTCGTACTTGTGGAGGCGTCACACTCTGAGCAAACCGAACACCAACACGCACAAAACGCGGGATAATTCCCCCCGTCACATGAAAGCAGAGAGGCGGCGGGCCGCGCGCCAGGCCGCCCTACCTGCAGACAAAAGAGAAGCTCCTCCTGATTTTCACCTGGGACTCGACTTGCTGATGGATCCCGCTTGTGAGGAAAAGTGAGGCAGCACTTGTGTGTGTTTGTGTGAATGCAGATGAATCTATTTAGGCCCGGGAGCCATGTGCGCTCCCAGCGCGCTGCAGCTCCGTAGCCTGTAATTAATCTCTCCGACATGAGGCCTTCCCTCCAGGGGGCAGATCTCTCTCTGCTGCTGCCACAGAGCGAGCCTGCGGCTGCCGGCTCACCCAGTCGTCTCAAACTGGAGTGGATAAACCTGCAGAGTGGGAGAGATGGAGCAACCAAGATCTGGTTTGACTTTCTTCTAATTAAATGAAGTAAAACTTTCTTTAACTCGTCTGCTTGGTTTAAAAACATAAATTCTTACTTTTGAAATTTTTGTCATTTCATGTTTTTGTTTTATAACCTTGATTATATTACATTTTCAGAAAATTACCTCAGTTTTACACTCGTTTAAAACGGTGGAACTCTGCTGGGGTTGCTAGGCAACGGGCTATGCCTGCTGATTTATGACATTACACACAAATCAGCAGAAGAGCTGACTGAAAATACAGTGCAGCTAGAAATATTCCAGGATTTTCTGTAACTCCCAATAAGTTTTTAGAAAATTAGCCTATTTGTAAATTTTTTATGAACCAAACTGAAAATGTTATGAGTTTTCCAGGCGTATAGTGCAATTTTTATCAAGTAACTTTGTTATCAGCCGTTACATATATCAAATATGATTTAAAAAATATTTGATTTGGAATTTAAAGCCTTGAAATTGGACTTCTGTCTCTTTAAGAAACTCCTGCTCTTTCTGAAACTCTGCCTGCAGAAAGTCATCACAACATGGCTCCTTTATCAACCCTTTAATAATGTTTTTACCAGCGTTGCTTTGAGCAGCAGGTCCTATAATGAGCTCAGTTACACCAGGTGTTTGCTAATTGCTGCTGGCTAGTCTGAAGGAGCTGGTTGGGGGAGGAGTTGTGCCTCAAAGGCGGGGCTAGGTCCACCCAAGCGTTTTGCACAGCTGAATGGTTGCCATGGAGATTGGAGGATTTCTCGAACATGCATGAAAGAATCAAAGCAACAGTCCAGGTCTGTTTTTGATTTGTGAATAAAATTATAAAGCTCAAGCTAGCTAGCATTAGCAAAGCAGCCAATCCAGAAGCGCTGATTGGTTGAACCCCTAAGATCAGAGATAAAGAAGACTGTAGCTGCTAGCTTCTGAGGTAGAGCTAAAACAGTTTCCACTGTTTTCATATTTGGTGTTTGAACTATTAAAATAAGCCGTTTTAAGAGTTTTGAGAAGGTTATAAAGTATTTTAGGATTTTAGCTGTTCACAGGCTGCTGTGGTCCCTAACCACCAGGAATATCTGGTGTCTTCTGTATCTGCTTCTCTCTTAAACCAAACTGTTCTGTAAAACCATTCAGCTCTACAGAGTCTGGTTCCAGAGTGTGACATCTGCTGGAAGGAAGGATCTACAGTAACGCTCCTCTGTTCACCTTGGATGCAGCAGGCTGTCACTTAAGCAGCTCATGCTTTATGCCATGAAGAAACTATGAGCTAAAATCTGAAGCATGAATGTAGCATCTGTTGTCTCCGAGTCACTGCGCTGCACTTTTTACTTCGACTTGCGTTATTTTATTATGAAGTATCCCTACTTTTATTTGAATAAAATTTCTGGATTTTCCACCAAATAAAAACATGTTTAATCAAAAATTCACCAGACAAAGACACACAACTGCAGTTTTTATTAAAATGTTATTGTTTTTTTATTAAAAGATACTACTTTATAAAAAAATTATTTTGCCTGATTTTGTTGTTTTTGTTACTTATAAAACTTATTGTAATTTTGGTCCTTAAAACACCAAAATAACTTTATATTTTGGTCCATTTTGATGATGTGATTTTTAAATATTAAATGATTGATAATTTGATCAGTTACTCAGTAAACTTTTTGCCAAATGTTTTTTTTACTCTTCAGTCATTTCTTGGAAGGCTACTTATAGTCTTACATCAGTCTAATTTTTGGGTACTCTGCCCTCTGGAGCAGTTTTTGTAGGATTTTTGGTTTGACAAACAGCTGCCACTACACTCCGACAAGTAATTTTTCTTCTCCAAAAAAAGAAATACATGTATATATAAGTGAGTAAATTACTCCTTAACTCGAGCGTCGATCATCTGTGAGTCGAGTTTTAACAATCAAAGCCGGGCTTTCCGTTTAAAACTGGCAGACCTTTTAACTGTTACGTAACAGAGACAATGAAACGTCCCTTCCCTCCTGGTTCCGCAGCGGGGAACCGTTTCTCTGCTGCTGCCAGGTAATCCCGTGTTTGTGTTTGCGTGTGTTTACTGAAACGTGCCCAGTGTCACTCCGCACAAAGGAGCTGCGGCGGGAGGATTACCAGCAGCCGGCGTAACGTCCTAATGATGCCGTCTGAGCAGCGAGAGGTGGGGATGTGCGGGGAGCGTGGAGGGGGAGCAGGGGTGTTACTTATCTCCACGGAGCCGCAGCATTTCTCTTAATTAAAACTCCTATCTGTGTCTTTGAAGTTGGTAATGAGTCAGTTTGGAACATGGCGGGAATCAGGCCAGGGCTGAGATGTTTCTGCAACATGCATGTTTGAAGGATGAGATCAGGCGTTGTTACGCGGCGCACGACAACAACCCGGAGAAGAAATGAGGCCGATAAAAAGGAAGCACGGCTGCTCGTTTTTCATTATGGGATGTGAATGGGTTTAATCTTATCAGCGGCTGCTCCTCACAGCTTCTGCTGATCTCTCTCTCTCTCTCTCTCTCTCTCTCTCTCTGCACGCTCCAGCTTTCACAGGCCTTTCAGATTACAGTCAAATATTACAGCCCGTGACCAATCTTCAATTAACCAAATGTTGTAGGGTTATAGTATCACCCTTGGCTCCTTTCATGCTCCTTAAACGCCTTTTCAAGGGGCTGGAATATTTTTCACTTCAGTTATGAAATATCATTCTGTTAAAGCTTCCCCACTTTTCTGCAAGGCACCAATGGCAGCTTAACCTAAATAAATCAGTCTGCCTGTAATTTATTCTGAACCAGCCTGGATTTAATTGAACCTCCAGATTGTATTCCAATCAAGTAAATTACCGACACATCGCCGTTTTGAAAGGCTGACCAAGAAATTTCAGTGTCTCTAATTTTTCCTCACAAACTGCCAGACATAATCGAGCGTTAAAAGAGCCAATCCGGGTTGTGGTTTGTGTGCATCTTGGTATTTTACATGAATATGTTTGCATGCGTCTTTACAGCGGCTTCAATGAGACTTGCATCAACCTAATGTCAACATGTTGTCATGGATTTAAAGCTAATTTGAGGCTAAAATGTAGAAAATCCCAGTAAGATCTGAGTCTACTGAGTGCAACCAGGAGGCAGACGGCTCTGGATATTTTCCTCACTGGTTCACTAATAATGGCTGCATTAAGTGCAGTGATGATGACTTACCGTATTTTCCGGACTATAGAGTGCACCTGATTATAAGCTGCACACCGTACATTCTTAAAGGAAAAACCATTTTGTACTTACATAAGCCGCACCTGTCTATAAGCCGCAAGTGCCTACATACAGACGGTACACAGAAAGAGTTTTCAAAGTTTTAGTAATATACCTTAGCTTTTTTTCCAAACAGTGCCTGTGACGCGGCAGTAACACAGCAGCAATACGGTAGCACAGCACTAACAGGGCTGGT